>WOVY01011406.1:0-245426 GCA_013436015.1 Rhipicephalus annulatus
TGACACACCGGGCCAGTGGTAAGTAAGGATCTATGGCAAAAACACAGCGCACAATGCGATAAAGAAGAAGAAGTGACATATACACAGCAATGAATCGCGAATCACGCCTGGGCTTAACCGAAATAATGCATAAAAAAAAGAGGCGCACAGAAACCACACGACACAATATAGAAAAGGCAAAGCTGCAGTGTGCTGGCTGTGCTTAAGAACAGCTAGCCCAAATGAAAAAAAAGCAGACTTGATGCCTGCTTGTCCTCAAAAGGTAGGGCTTTGCAGCTTGCTCACTACGTGAAAGACAAACTTTATGCTACAAACACTGCAGGTCTTGTGGCTTTGTTTGCTTCACCTTCATCAAAAACTAGATCCCAAGTGATTTGCGTCTGGGTGTTGCTGTGACGCTTGCGAGCTAAAATAGATTGTAGTCATCACTTTATCCAGAATTGTGGACTTAATTGGTGCTACGAGAGCGGTATTACAGGGCTAATAAATAGCAGAAGGAAACCACTTTGGCTCATTATTTTTCACAAAAGGCTCTACATCGTACGTTATCACTCACAAGCTATATAAAAATAAAATGGCAGCGTCCGCAGCCCCATCAAACGCTACAAGTTTGGATTCTTTTGAAAATTTTGATGGGCAAGATGAGGAGGTTGGAGAAAGCTAAAATACGAAAAGCGTGATAACATGAACCGTGCCCACTTCATACTGTGTTCCTTACCCGCTCGAAGACATTTCAACAAGCGTTTTGTTATCGATATATTACTTGAGCTGGAGAGTAAAGCATACACAGTGACCAAGCGACCCACAGTAAAGTGTACAGTTCGCCCGTATTTGCTACAAAAAATACAGACAGGATACCCAACATTCTTTTTAAGGTTATGCAAATCACTTCGAGCGAATACACAGTGTTCGTACTCCTCATAGCGGGTAACCAAAACAATGAATGCAACGAAGGAGTGGTTAGTCCAGTTGAACTGAATATAAGCATATAAGACCATAATGAAGTCTGCTGTAACGAAGTAATAACATAACAAAGCTATTGCAGGATTCGGCTCAACTCGAATACTTTAGTGTAACCCGCCGCTAATTGCTAACCTTTGAACTTGTCAAGCTGTATGCCCGAGATTGAAGACTGGAACCTAACCCTGTCTAAGTTTCGTTCACAAAACGCACATGCCAACATAAACGAACCCGGCAAAACATTTTCAGAAACTTAGCGCGACACCCAGCAGAGCAGAAATGAAAATCGCCAACACTTGACAGATGGTGATACAAAACATCGCACACTTTCAGGTGATGTGCAGTGGCCTCAATTATGGCAAGAAAGTGAGATTCAAGTTGTTGTACGTATGCAAAAGCTGCTTCTGATGGCACAGTGAGATTCCCAAAAAGTTTGCTGGGGACGTGGTATGCTTTGAGCATTGTGAAATACTGGTGGGTACCCTTAAGCGTCTCACTGTCGTCTTTCAGTAACTGTGGGCAACTGCAACCGTCACATGCATTCGGAAGGAAGTGTTTGATGAGAAACCAGCTACATAATATGCAGCGGAGTCATCGATAATATGGGAGTGAATGCTTGTCGCAAGTTCAGAGAGATCGTCTAGAGCGGGAAAGTCGTCAGGCTATGGCTGTGCACACTCCTCATTATCCACAAGAGACGCACTGGTAAGGGAGAATGGCGAGAGCTGCTCTGGAGGAGGTCACATTCATCATCCTCGACATTTCCGTATTCTGACAGCTTGAAGAGTTTCTTATGCAGATGTGCTTCAGGCCACAAATAAATTGTGCTACATTGGGGTTGGTGTTGCAACCCTGTTTTTGCCTAATGTGGCCAAATATGTTCTCCAGAGGATCCTGTTGAAGCCTGCGTGTTAACAGGTATTCAATATTGTAATTTTTGGAGAGGTCGTCCCATAGTTGACAATTGCCTGAATTGTAATTTGCCAACCTACGATGGTTGTGGTTGACGTCTGCCAACAAACTGCTATGATTCAATCCAGGGAAGCTGGCCTCGGAGGAAGTCAATCAGCTCTGAATCATTTTTCATGATTGCATGCCGCAGCTTTTGCGAAGTTCTTTTTTTACTCGAGCTCTTCAAGGCATCGAAAATCCTGTCCATATGATCACAAAATTGAGCTGTAGTGATGGCCGAGGCAGGCAGCACCTTCGCATACACCATTGCCGTGATAGCAATCGAAACTGACGCACTGAGGACCTGAGTTGCTCTGCTGACCTTCATATTAGAAAAAGGTTTCTGATGAACGTGCCGTTTCAGTCAACTTTGGAGCCAATCGCAACCGCAACTCATGTGAGGATTGGTAAAGGCTTACAATGTGCGACCAGTTAACGATGTCATCCCCAATGTATAACTTGTGTGCTTGGACATTATTGCGCGTTGTTTTAATTAAATGCGGAACATCAAAAATGTAATATACCCACTCACCATTAACTTCAAAAAAAGGCTTTGCTACAGTCACTCTTAGTTGGTTAGCGAGACTTACATTTGAACTGCCCTGGTCACAATGACCTGCTTTCACTGCAATATTAATGCTCCTAAGCTCCAAATGAGTGACACCAGCAAGTTATGCATAACAGATGATGGTGTTGATGTGTGCCCTATAGTAAAAGCAACCGGTTGAACCCACTTTCTCGAAACAACCAACGAGCAGAAAAACCAGTGCTCGATCAGCGATGGTTGAAGTGCGATGAGTGCCATCATCTGTAAACCCTGGACAACGTCTCTTGAAGCATCATAGTACAAATTCTTTTTGAGTGCTATTTCGTCGAAAACTAAAGCGCACACTACGGTCCCGTTCATTCCAAGCTTGAGTATTGTTGCAATGGAAGAAAGGATTCCTGGAATTATGCCTGGAGTCATCTTTACATTAGCTAGCCACCTCCTTAATGAACGCCGGGAGGGCAAAGAAAAAATATGGAGCCAGAAATCGGTATGCTCGCGGACCTCGAAGTTTAAGTGAAGAGCGAATTTCTTGAACCACACGGGAAACCGCTTGCCCTTGCGTTTTGGGCCTCAAGCGAACATGTGCAGAGAGAAGTTTAAAAACCTCCTCGGTGACGTGCGGTCGGATAACTTCAAGGGCCTTTGAAGTCGATGACGGTGCTTGGTGAGGCTGTATCTGCAGTCTTTTGATAGTTTTCTGCTGTGCTGCTACTTTGGCTTGCAGTTGTTTAATGGTTTGCTTGTACTTCATTGATGGAGACATTGTCGCTGGCACACAGGAACGAACTGCAATAAACAAAAAAATTGATGTAAAAGCGAAGAACAACTAATCCCATAAGAGCACTTTCCTCGCTCTTTCAGACCCCAAGGTGCACAACTTTTTGTGGTACAAAGTTTCGATTCCACTACCTAAAAACAAACCATTCACAATGTTGACAATGCACAAAAAAATGAAAATCACTGAGAGCCCACCCTTACATTTTGTAAGTGCACACGTATTGTCCTTTTGAGGATAGTTTCCTCAGAATGTCCTAAACATAAAATAGCACATTAAAAACTGCTGCAATAAAAGCATAGTCACCATTATCTCTAAGGCACTCAGGCGTGGAGCTGTTGGCGGAGACGTCTTCTGGAGGGTCTTGTGAAGCTTGTTCAGTGCCTCGGACAGTGCTGTCGAAACAATCTTGCGAGCGGCCTGCGGAAGTCTCTATATCAATCCACTCTGGTGTTGAAGTGAACATACAACTTACCGGCCACACAGGTTCCTTTTGTGACAGCTGAACGACTGGTTAAGGTTTTCTCCGGCAAGACGAAATCAGCAGAAATTCTTTCACCAGCTACAAGGGAGCTGCCACCTGCAGAGGTTTGGTCAACAGTCAATTTGGGTAAAAAAAAAGAAATCGCGACACTGAACGCACCCTGTTCATCGGGGCACCTCAATGTGTGGGAGCCGCTTTTTCAAGCCTCTACCGCAGGTCCTGAAGAAATGAAATTACGACAATGTGTCAGTAAGAAGCTTAAAATAACACAAACTGAAGCTCATCCGCACCTTGCAGTGCAGCTTCTGCAGCCATGTCACAGTCACTACTTGAAGCGACGCTCAGAGAACCTGCATATATGTGCAGTTGGTACAAGTTACAAAGCTTGTAGCATGTGGAAACTTAAACAGCTCTTTCAAACGCATAAATTGGTCGAACGTGGAAGAAAAGAGACGGCACCAACTAGGAAACAAGTAATTTGTGATTTTTGGAATTATCAACAGTGGCAGCTTTCACTGATGAAAGGTATACGTACATGTGCACTCAGGCTTGAAGATAACGTGAAATAGCCCTTTAAAGTCTTTCAAAACAAGTTGCGCAGGTCCAGAGCATCAAAACATGACAGAAATGTAAAGCTGCTGTTAGGAAGGTAATAGCCCACAATTCACAGAATTTAAGACTTTCCAAGTGTTACTTCTGTAGTGAGGTTTCTCCATCGGCTACAAAGATCTTCACGGTTAACTGTCGCCACTGATTCAATACAAGTGGCTGCTATTGCACATATTTGAGTTTCAGTCAATCACTTACATGGTGCAGCTGGTTGCCATTCTTGTAAGCCTTGTGTGCCCAGGGTCCATGAAACTTTGAGCAGTAAAATGGTCGCTACAAACTCTGTACGTTGCGTACAATAGGCTGGCCGGCTTACTCAGGAGATCATCGCGTCCAGCATACTGCATCCATGCTTTCATCCTGCATTGGCAATGAACTATCAGCTGAAAGGGGAAGTGCTTGAATAGTGATTTTTTATTGTTACCCTCACTTAGCAAGTACGAACAGTAAGCCTACAGACATGCAAACCATACAAAAGCTTTAACACACCTGCCGTCCCGTGGTACGCGGAAGAAACTCGTCCCAGGCTTCTTGTGGGTTCAGCCATTGTTGAAGCACCACGATACACAGCAGTAGCTGCCGTAGCTTGGAGCGCCGGACGGCATGGCGTCAGCGGGTCTGAAAATGTTAGTAAGTGGATGCTTCGCTGTCAAATTACGAAAAAGATATGTGCACGTCATAAGTGTACCAGCAAACCCCTTTGAATGATTAGCTAATCGATGCACAATACAAAACCAGTGATACATCTCTGACCCATAAAACTCTGACTTACAAAGATATACGCCAAGACCACGAACAAAGATCTTCAGAAGTTTCCAGGCCGCTATCCCTTGTAATGCAATGGTATCGCGGCCTGGAAACTTTAGAACACCTTCGTGCGTACGCAGTATCAGCACAGTACATTGGGAAGAAAAATCGTAGTTGAAATTTGTGCGGTAAAATCATATTGGAAACGGAAAAAAAATTTGTGGGCAGCTTGCACTAGTGGCACAAGGCTAGCGAAGAAACGAAGATGATGGCCACTTGGCTAGTCCAGATTTGCCTCCGGCACACAAAGAATTATTCGTGTTCCGAGCCTTCGGGAAACGCGTCGTGAAGCATGCGAGGCCCAGCGAACGATTCTCAATATTTTGCACCGAGCCACCGAGCCTCTGACCTAGCTGCCCAGCTATGCTCAGCGCACAGACGCTCACGTCCGTGGCAGACGCAGCACGCGTCGCCTCGGCTTGACGCCGTGCCGCCTTTGCTATACTGCATACGTTGCACAATGTTCCCGTCTAGCCGCCGCATAGAGCCACAAACTTTCTTTTTAGCGAACCTCCCAGTCCTTACAAGCTTCAGAAAAAGGTTACAACTGCGTGAATGAGACGCCACTTAAGAAACAAACTCGCACACACGAAGCGCAACGTGTGTGTGTGCATCTTTCTATGTTTGTTGCATGGTGTCTTTTTCGCGCAGGCGTAACCGTTTTCTGAAAAAAATGACCCAACAAGACCAACAACATGTCATTCAACAAGCTTCGCTTGAAAACGTGCCTCACCTGTTTTCTCACGCTTGAAAACGCCGACGCAGCCGACGTTGACGAAAGCAACGAAAGCTTCTCGCCGTCAGTCATGCATGGGCTTGTCGCTGGGTAGATGGTGTTTATGACAGTACGGCTGAAGAAAAATAATCGCGTAAGGTGTGTTGAATAAATCGTTTTTATGTATAAAGAACATACCAAATTTGGGCGTGTAATTATTAATTTGTGAAAACAATTCTGTTGCATTGATTATAACTGTGTTTTTTTTGCGCTTGCGCCCTCTAAAGTTTGGTGGGAGCACTAGTTCGTTACGTAGTCGTGACGCACTTCCTGAGGCCAGGTTTTGCGGAGTGTCCGCTCTTGTCTTCTTCTTTCTCTATGATGCTGCTCGCTAAAAACCCCGGCACAGTGGCTGAGGTCATCGCACTGTGCCAGAGCTACGAGGAGCTCCGCCGGCAGCGTTCGATGACTCGACGCTCCCCACCACGAGCTGCAACGCTTGCTGGCTTGGAGGCCAGTTGTGACCAAGTGGCGTTGATGGCAGACCTGAAGTCCTTCATCCGTGAGAAAATCGCGCGTCAGTTCTCGCTCCTGCCCTTTGCCCACCAAACGACTGTTCAACAATCGCCTACTACCCTTCTCCCTCCCATCCGTCGAGCGATTGAACAGGAAATAGCGGAGGTAATGCCTGTGTACCACCCCCCACAGCATCCGGCTCCTTCGCCCCTGAGTTGCGCGCAAGTGGTCGCCAGGCCGTCCCGAGTCGTTCCAGCACCCGCCCCTCTGACTTATGCCGAAGCTGCCGCTCGACCTCCGTCCTTTGCAGCGGGTGTGCCCGCTACGTATGTTGACGTAACCCCTCAGCCTCAGCTTCAGTCCACCATGCAGCCACCGTTCCGTCCATCAGCCCTTGCGACATGGGTGAACAGTTGGGTGAACGGTTGTCGGGTGTGCGCCATCTGTTCACCCCGGTGAACAGATGGCGCACACCCGACAACCGGCCCATCTGCTTTGCCTGCGGTTACGCCGGTCACGTGGCCCGTTATTGCCATCGCGTACAGCCGGCTCCAATTTCTTCACCTGTTGCTGGCCAACTCAGCCGTCCTTATCGCGAAGAACCGCCGTCTATGCCACCTCGATCTCGCCCAGGTTCACCTCGAAGATCGCCGTCTCCACGACGTCGTTCCCTGTCCCCCATGCGGCCAAGTGCGGCAGCTCATGAGCGGGAAAACTAGTCGCAGTCCCCGAGGCAAAGACTGCGACGCTATCGCAATGTGAAAGCCCTCAGAGCAGCCCCTCGAATGTCATTGACGTGCTTGTGAACGGTGTTTGTGCATCGGCTCTTATTGACACTGGAGCTGCCGTATCAATTATGGACGAAAAACTCTGCCGCTTACATCGAAAAGTGACGACGCCACTTTCTGGGTTATCCCTTCGTGCTGCAAGTTTGCACCGCATTCATGCTACAGCAGGGTGCACAGCTCGCGTTGTCATCCAGGACGTTCTGTATGTAGCCCAAATCATCGTCATTCAGGCATGCTCTCATGACGTCATCCTGGGATGGGACTTTCTCTCCCGCCATGACGCCGTCATCCATTGTGCCGCCGCCAAAATTGAGCTCTCACCCTTCTCGCATTTGACGCCAGGAGACAGTCCCCCGACACTGAGCAAGAGTCTAACGAAAGACGATACAACAGTGCCTCCAAACTCGACGACGGCTGTGTCTGTCTACTGCGCTGGTCTCTCCGACACCATTGGACTTGTTTCGCCACCTGACCGCGCTTGCAGCAGGAAAGGGTTGCTAGTACCTTTCGCGACCGTGCAGGTCAACCAGGGAAACACTGCTATTTTTGTAACCAACCCGTCCCCCTGCGCTGTTACCTTGCTTCGAGGGGAATGTCTCGGCAGAGTGGAACCAGTCGACGACGCACAAGTCCTGGACGTACCCGATGACACGCGCGGTCCCAGGTCGCGTACCATCAATGCTGTTTCCACTTCTGATTCGTCATCTGCTGATGTATTTGGCCCCTCCATCGCTGACAACTTACGGCTGTACAGCGTTCCCAACTTCTGGACCTGTTGCAAGAATATCGTTCTTCTTTTGATGTCGGGCGAAGTTCTCTCGGTCGCACGTCCGTTGTTACGCATTGCATCGACACTGGTGCCAATCCACCTTTACGGCAACGTCCATGTCGCGTGTCGCCTCCTGAACGTCGAGTAATTAATGATCAGGTTGACGATATGCTCCGACGTGACGTTATTCGACCCTCGGACAGTCCATGGGCGTCTCCTGTTGTTCTTGTTGCGAAGAAAGACGGTTCTGTGCGGTTCTGTGTGGACTACAGACGGCTAAATAAGATCACTCGCAAGGATGTTTATCCACTGCCACGCATCGATGACGCGATTGACAGTCTTCATGGAGCCGATTTTTTTTCTCTCGATCTGCGCTCGGGGTACTGGCAAGTACCCATGGCTGACGACGCTCGACCAAAGACCGGCTTCGTCACGCCAGACGGCTTGTACGAGTTCAACGTCATGCCGTTTGGTCTATGTAATGCACCTGCGACCTTTGAGCGCATGATGGACACCGTTCTGCGCAACTTTAAATGGTACACGTGCTTGTGTTACCTCGACGATGTCATTGTCTTTGCTCCGGGTTTCTCCACGCATCTCCAACGTCTGAAAGAAGTTTTCACACGTGTGAGCAATGCCGGCTTGCAACTAAATCTGAAAAAGTGCCGCTTTGCAGCACGGCAACTCACCATACTGGGGTACGTCATGTCCAAAGATGACATTCTTTCTGATCCCGCCAAGCTTCAGGCCGTGGCCGAATTCCCCAAACCTGCATCTGTCAAAGAACTGCGTAGTTTCGTGGGCCTGTGCTCATACTTCCGGCGCTTCATACGAAATTTCGCCACGATCATATCACCGCTGACGAAGCTCCTTGGAAGTAACGGGCCCTTCAATTCGTGGTCATCCGAGTGCGACGACGCGTTCGCGAAGCTCCGCCATTTGTTGACGTCGCCTCCCATTCTACGCCACTACGACCCTACAGCCCCAACGGAGGTGCACACGGACGCCAGCGGTGTAGGCCTCGGCGCTGTCCTGGCGCAGCGAAAACCCGGATTCCCTGAATATGTCGTAGCATATGCAAGCCGTACGCTCACGAGAGCCGAGAAAACTACACCGTCACGGAAAAAGAGTGCCTGGCAATCGTCTTGGCTCTTACAAAGTTTCGACCTTATTTGTATGGTCGCCCATTCGATGTCGTAACCGACCATCATGCACTATGCTGGCTTTCATCATTGAAGGGTCCCTCAGGCCGTCTCACCCGTTGGGCTCTTCGCTTACAAGACTACGACATCCGCGTCCTGTACCGCAACGGACGCCAGAATGCTGACGCCGACGCCCTCTCGCGCTCCCCTCTGCCTGAAGGTGATGTGCTCTGCTCAATATCTTCGGCTGCCGTTTCTGCCATTGATGTTGACATCATCGCTACCGAACAGCGAAAGGATAATTGGATCGGCCCGCTCATTGACATGCTCTCTGATCCATCCGCAACGCCATCCACGCGTGCCTTGCGTCGTCAAGCTCGCCATTTCGTCATCCGTGACGGCCTTCTACACCGACGCAATTACGACGCCGACGGCCAGCAGTGGTTACTCGTGATACCCCGCAGTCTGCGGTCAGAGATATGTGAATCCTTCCATTCTGATCCGCAATGTGCGCATTCTGGGGTATTAGAAACCTACCATCGTATTCGACAACGCTACTTCTGGCGCGGGATGTACCGCTATGTGCAGCAGTTCGTTCACTCTTGCCTCACTTGCCAACGCCGTAAACCGTCAGCCCACATGCCGCACGCCGGTCTGCAACCGTTACCTTGCCCTGACCGTCCCTTTGGGCACGTAGGTATCGATTTGTATGGACCACTTCCTCTGACGTCGGCTGGTAACCGCTGGGCCATCGTTGCCGTTGACCATTTAATGCGATACGCCGAAACCGCCGCTCTCCCTGCGGCTACTGCGCGCGATGTTGCGTCCTTCCTGCTGCATCAATTTATACTGCGCCACGGACCACCCCAAGAGCTTTTCAGCGATCGAGGCCGTGTCTTCTTGTCGGAAGTCGTCGAAGCCATTCTGACGGAGTGCCATTCTGTCCACCGCAAAACTACTGCTTACCACCCACAGACGAATGGCCTCACCGAACGCTTTAACCGCACCCTCGGCGACATGATTTCTATGTACGTCGCTGCCAACCACACTAATTGGGATATTATACTGCCCTTCGTCACCTACGCCTACAACACCGCGCCTCAGAGCACGACTGGTTTTTCACCTTTCTACTTGCTGTACGGAAGGCACCCGTCGCACACCATGGACACAATGCTCCCGTACACGCCGGATCCATCTGAGTGTACACCTATTTTCGAGACAGCTAGGCTTGCTGAACAGTGTCGCGAGCTTGCCAAGACTTCTACGACGCAAGAGCAAGAGCGGCAGAAGAGTATTCGTGATGGCTCCAGCACTTCTGAGCCCACGTTCCTTCCTGGTGCGCTTGTATGGCTCTCGATCCCGACCTCTGCAGCTGGCCTCTCTTCCAAACTACGTCCCAAATACGAAGGCCCCTACCGTGTCATCGAGCGCACCTCACCCGTCATCTATCTGATCGAACCCGTTGAACAATCTTCAACATGCGCCGCCGTGGGCGAGACATCGTCAACGTGGAGCGCCTGAAGGCTTATTATTACCCGCTCATAGTAACAAGCTGTTAGGTCGCCAGGCGGCTCCCTCTTCGACCCCGGGGTAATTGTAGTGAAGCCTCCGAACTCTGAAATGGGTCGAACAAGATCTTGAGTACCTTCTAGTGGGTCTACCCAACAAGGACGCCGCTCGCGCTGAGAGCCCGTGCTTGGCTGTGACTGTCGCCATTGTATATTCTCGCTTGTTGCCGGCTAATAAACGCATGTATGTATGTATGTATGTATGTATGTATGTATGTATGTATGTATGTATGTATGTATGTATGTATGTATGTATGTATGTATGTATGTATGTATGTATGTATGTATGTATGTATGTATGTATGTATGTATGTATGTATGTATGTATGTATGTATGTATGTATGTATGTATGTATGTATGTATGTATGTATGTATGTATGTATGTATGCATGTATGTATGTATGTATGTATGTATGTATGTATGTATGTATGTATGTATGTATGTATGTATGTATGTATGTATGTATGTATGTATGTATGTATGTATGTATCCCGGCTGCGGCGGCTGCATTTCCGATGGAGGCGGAAATGTTGTAGGCCCGTGTGCTCAGATTTGGGTGCACGTTAAAGAACCCCAGGTGGTCGAAATTTCCGGAGCCCTCCACTACGGCGTCTTACATAATCATATGGTGGTTTTGGGACGTTAAACCCCACAAAGGAATGTATGTATGTATGTATGTATGTATGTATGTATGTATGTATGTACGTACGTACGTACGTACGTACGTACGTATTGTGACTACGCGGGATCAATGAGTACACAAAGCACCTCGAACAAATACACTTTATCGATTACAGGAAAAAGACGCCAATGTATTCTTCGCCTGTGCCCTCGGCCAAGGACACTCGTGCTGCTTCGTTGTCGCCGCCACTGGCACATTAATTCCCCCTTAAAAAAAGAAACATCGCCCCGATTTTTAGGCGTTCAGAAAGCAAGGCAAAACTAAAGCTGCACGGTTAGTAACTGAAAGTAAGGCTTCATCCGAAGCACGTGGACGATTTCTGGTGAATGTTTGCGGCGCTTCGAACACTGAACGCCGCCGGAAAAACTTTGTAGTTGACGTCACTGATGCGTCGTAGGACCTTGTAGAGAAGTACCTTCGCAACAGCTTTTCGGAGAGCCCATGCTGACAAATAGATGTCCAGACCTACACTTTGTCGCCCACGTTGTATTTGATGGGTCTGTGCCGGAGGTTGTAATGTTTGGCATCGTCGTCTTGTTGTTCGGTGATTCGCCACCTGGCATGTTGTCTGGCTTCTTCTGCTCGCTGGTAAACTCTTCGGCGTCCGTCTCATTGGCATTATTTTCATGAGGGAGCATCGCGTCTAACGTCGTAACTTCGCGTCCGTAAAGGAGACTGAAGGGTATCTTCCTAGTGGTCTCCTGACGTGCCGTCTTGTACGCAAACGTGACTTAGGGCAAAAAAAAAAAAAACGTGCCAGTTCCTGTGCTCTAGATTTACGTACATATTTATCATGTCAGCCAGGGTCTTGTTGAGGCGTTCGATGAGCCCGTTGGTCTGCGGATGATACGCCGTTGTCTTCCTGTGATCTGTACTACTTAGTCGGAAAACTGTGTCCAAAAGCTCGGCCATGAACGCAATACCTCTGTCGGTGATGATTATTGTGGGAGCACCGTGTCTTAAAAGGATGGCTTCGATGAAAAATTGCGCTGCTTCAGCTGCCTTTTCCCGTGGCAGAGCGCCTGTCTCCGCGTATCGGGTCAAGTAATCTGTGGTGACGATTATCGACCTGTTTCCAGTGTAAGACTTTGGAAAGGAGCCCAGAAAATTCATGCAAATATGTGCGAACGGTGTCGCCGGCACTCGGACAGGCTGCAGCAGGCTGGCTGGTTTGATGGATGGTGGCTTGCGATGCTGGCAATCTAGACATGCCTGCACGTAAGTTTTGACAACTCCGGCAAGTCTTGGCCAGTAATAGTTCTACCTTATCCTCGCCAATGTTCTTGCGTACCCAAGTGCCCAGCGGTAGGTTCGTCGCGGCAGGCTTGCAGTACCTTACGGCGAAGCGAAGAAGGAACGATGAGTAAGTAGCTGCTGCCGGCGGGTGAAAAGTTCTTGTTATAAAGAACGTCGTTCCGCAAGCAGTACGACGGCAGCCCTCACGCAAATAACTTCAGAACGCTATTCGTTCGCCCTTGAAGGTAATTTATAAGTGATAGCAGTTCAGCATCGTCGCGCTGCTGTTGAGAAAAGGCGGTAGTGCTCATGGTTCCCAGAAAGGCCATGTCGTCATTGTCATTGTCGTCGTCGTCCTCGTCCGGGGATGCCGTCTCAACAGGAGAGCAAGAAAGACAGTCGACATCGGTGTGTCCTTTTCCCGACTTGTAGGCAACAGTGAAGTCAAATTTTTGGAGCCGCAGACTCCAGCATCTAAGACGGCCAGTTGGATCTTTCAAGTTGACTAACCAACAGAGCGAGTGGTGATCGCTGATAACAGTGAATGGGTGGCCGTACAAATAAGGACGAAACTTCAGGACTGCTTATACCATTGCAAGACATTCTTTCTCAGTCGTAGTGTAGTTAGCTTCTGCTCGGGACAGCGTTCTGCTGGCGTAGGTGATCACCTTCTCGTTGTCCTTCGACTGTACGAGCACTGAGCCAAGACCCACATTACTAGCGTCTCTGTATATAGTGCTGTTAGCGCGTCTTCATCGAAGTGGGCGAGCACGGGAGGTGTTTGCATGCGCTGACGAAGCTCGTGTAATGCCTGCTGCTGGTCTTCGCCTCATGTGAAGAGGATATCTTCCCCAGTAAGCTGTGTCAATGGCCGTGCTATGCGCGAAGAATTGGCAATAAACCACCGGTAATAGGCACAGAGTCCCCAAAAACGTCACACTGATTTTTTGTCTGATGGCCTCGGGAAATTCGCCACGGCGGCAATTTTATCCGGGTCGGGTCGGCTGCTCAAGACGTGACCGAAAAATTGAAGTTTGTGGAAGCCAAAATGGCACTAGAGTAAGACTGGCCAAGCGTATCGCTTCAAAAACTGCTTCGGGCCTTCGTAAGTGTTCCTCAAAAGTCGCGGAAAAGACAATGACAAGTACACTCCAATCAGACAATGACAGGTACACTGACAATCAAGGTACACCAAGCAGGTTTGCCACTTAAGTACCGACAGAACCGTGTTCATAAGACGCTGGAATGTTGCTGGCGCTGAACAAAATCCGAAACGAAGTACCTGAAATTCGTAAAGTCTATCGGGCGTAACAAAGGCGGTCTTCTCACGATCAATCTCATCCACTTCAATTTGCCAGTAGCCACTTCCAAGTGCATGGACGAAAAGTAGCGTGTGTTTCGTAGTCTATCTAATGAGTTATCAATACGTGGCAGAGAATGGACGTCCTTCTTTGTGATCTGATTGAGCTTCCGACAGTCTACGCAGAAACGTAAGCTGCCGTTCTTTTTGACGAATACTACAGGTGATACCCAAGCACTGTTAGATGGCCGAATAACACCATCTTCCAGCATCATTTTCACCTGTTTTTGAATTGCCTCACACTCCTTTGGGGTGATGGGATAAGGATTTTGCCGGATGGGTCTGGCATCGGAATTCGTGATGATGCGGTGTTTCATCAGTGGCGTTGGACCAACTCTTGATGTATATGAGAAGCAGCCGTGGAACTTGTTGATCAGCGTGAGAAGGCGGTCTTGCTCACTGGGAGATAACGTTGCACTAACATCGACAGGTGTCGGTGTAGTCATAGTAGACGCTGCTGCTTCCTCCACTAAATGACAATCTTCTATTTGAGCGAGTTCGTCGAAATAGGCAATAGCCGTTCCATTACCTATGTGTCGGCGTTCTCTGCTGAAATTTGTCAATAAGAGTTTAGCACATCCGTCAATAACAGTGATGACAGCCCTGGCAACAGAAATGCCGCTAGCGAATGCGAGCATCTTGATGTGTTCAGCAATGCCAGCACCGTTTTGTAAGTTTTCGCAGTGCATGGATACGAGGGAGCAACTTTGTGGCGGCAGTATGACGTAGTCATCGGCAATACAGAACGAGGTGGCTGGCGCTCCTCATCAGTAGCAGTGTCCCAGCTTATAGCGAACATTACGCTTCTGTCGCGGATTCCAATCACAGCCCCGTATTCGCGCAATAAATCCATTCCCTATATGAGCTGTTTACAGCACTCGTGAAGAATGTCGAGGGTGGCGACAAAGGTGGAACCAGCGATGAAGAGTCGGGCCGTGCACTTTCAAACTGGTGTCATTAGCTGACCTCCTGCAGTTATTATATTGGGTCCATGCCATGACATCTTCACCTTCCTTAGTCTGTCGGCTAGCTGTAGGCCTATTCTAGAAAAGGGGGAGCCAGTGTCCGCAAGAGCCATAACTTGGTGGCCGTCAATGTGAACGATGAGGTCAGCGCTGATAATGGTGGTTACGTGGGCAGTTGTCTCATCCGTCAGATTAGTCGTTGCTGTCGTCATCTACGGCATCGGTGGCTTCTAGCTGTCGTTCGTCTGCAATGGGGGCTGTTCGGAATTTCGAATATTGGCAACCCCACCTCCCGAGGTCGTTGCGTCTAGTTTCCCCGTCGCGGGCAAGGGTACCTGCCCCAGGTGACGTCCGCAAAACTGCGACGATTAGGTGAACTGCCCCCCTCAGGAGATGGAGAACGTGACCCGGGCATTACTGGATTCTGCGGCGGTGTGGTCACAGAAGCATCGCTGTACGTGCGTCGATCGTTTTACGTAGCGTAATCATGGTCGCGAGGAAATCTCGAGTACTAAGCGTCGCGACAACGGCAAACTTTGTAGACGTGCTCAGCTTCACCCTAATGAAAGTAAACTGGTCGACGGTCAGCGGTACGCCACCAATCAGTTTTCCGACGCTGGTAGGTAAGTGGGGACTCACTGCTAAACCACGTTGTGGGGTTCACATGTTTGCGATACGGCACTCGTCTTCTCGGCGAGATCGGTGAGGTTGGGAAAGTCGTCAGCGCTGAGAGCGGCTGTGTTTGCAGGGTTGGTGGTGGTCCAGTCATTGGAGTCTGCTGTGCCGAAGGCGCGACGTTGGGGCGTTGGACTGCATCAGGATAAATAAGATGTTATCGCAGATCATCATAGCTGGGCGAAGAGAGATCCTGACGGACCTCATCCCGGACAACATCAGCGACAAAAGACAATGCCGGCGTCGGTTCAGTTGCTGGAATTAAACCAAGCTGCCGAAGCTCCTCCCTCAAAATTTCCAGGATGACTTCCCGCAGAGGCCTGTCGTTGTCGCAGGAGCTCGCCGCAGCCGTAACGGGACTACTCGCTCGAAAGTTGACCGAGATCTGCTGGCGGCACCATTGCTGTAGGGCCCGTTCAATAGCTGTCTTCTTTCGTGAACTCAGCTACTGTGGTTGGTGGATTTCTCACAAGCCCAGCAAACAGTTGCTCCTTCACACCTCGCATTAGATACCGCAGCTTCCATTCTTCCGGCATCTCGGCATCTGCTCTGCCGAAAAGACAGGTCATGTATTCGGCGAACATAGCAAAGCTCTCATGTGGTTTTTAGTATTCGAGCTTCCTAGAGACGTTGAGCACTCCCATTTCTGTCGAGACTAGTAAAGGTGCCAACCAGCTGGTTGCGGAAGTCGACCCACGTAGCCATGTTTTTTTCCCTGTAGATGTACTTAGTCTGGGCGTTGTCTTTCAGGTAGAAGTACACATTCTCGAGCTTATTTTCTGGGGTGGCCCACTGGTTGTACTTCGCACAGCGTTCGAGCCAATCTTGGGCGTCTTTACAGATCTCACCATGAAAACAATCAGGCATCATGGGATTTTGAAGTGTCATGTGCGATGGAGGTGCATAGGTCATAGTGGCTGAAGCAGACAAGCGATTGTTGGCAGTTTTCACAAGGGATTGAGCTCGAGAACCAGGCCTACTAGACGGCGACTGAAACGGTGAACTGACGTGTCGACGCGTGGTAGCGATTCCGGGCTCGAATGTTGGGTCCGCGAAGAGGTGCCAAGCACGAAGATTACCCCGCACCTCCACCAGTGTGACGACGCGAGATCGACGAGCACACAAATCACCTCGAACAAGTACGCTTTATCGATTACAGGAAAGAGGCCGCAACGTCTTCTTCGTCTCTGCCCGCGGCCAAGGACACATGCGCTGCTTCGTTGTCGCCGCCACTGGCACATATGCGGAGTATGTATGTGTGTGTGTGTGTGTGTGTGTGTGTGTGTGTGTGTGTGTGTGTGTGTGTGTGTGTGTGTGTGTGTGTGTGTGTGTGTGTGTGTGGGCCCCGCCGCGGTGGTCTAGTGGCTAAGGTACTCGGCTGCTGACCCGCAGGTCGCGGGCTCGATTCCCGGCTGCGGCGACTGCATTTCCGATGGAGGCGGAAATGTTGTAGGCCCGTGTACTCAGATTTGGGTGCACGTTAAAGAACCCCAGGTGGTCAAAATTTCCGGAGCCCTCCACTACGGCGTCTCTCATAATCAAATGGTGGTTTTGGGACGTTAAACCCCACAAATAAATCAATCATGTGTGTGTGTGTGTGTGTGTTGTCCCATTGGAAGCCAACGTTTATGTGCGGGCTTGGTCTTTCACAAAATGGTGTACATGATCCACGTGGATTTCACCAACGCCGTCATTGCCACAGTTTGCTTCTGAGAATGAAGTTACAGGCATGATTCCAAAGTCAGTTAATATATTTCGATGAAAGCTAGATCGACCAATTCCGCAGTAAAAACAAATTCACTCATATGCAAAAAAAAGCATGCCTGTAAAGCGTGTTTTGCCTGTTAGGCATTAGTGTCTGCTGGCAAAGCAAACTTTTTCATACATTGTAAATTTTTGTTGAGAAATCTCTACAATAAAGGGCAACCTGGGGCATACCGTGAACTAAGGAGACACAACAGGCTGTTCAGTGATCTATGCTACAGAGAAAAGATGCAGCAGATCACTGCTTTAATATTAAGTAAAGTCATGCGCATAAATGTGTTATCCAGAAATAATTGTAGATTGATTATGTGCTCGTTTTTAAAAATGTTTTGAAGGATCAACGTATGCATATATATTGCTATTGGCATATGATATTTGCGGCGAAGCAGCAAAGCACATGGGTATGCTAGTTTTTATGGCGCAACACATGCAGGAACAGAACCAGTGAGTTTTGAATGAACCTGAAAGTGAGATCACGCATAACGATTGCTTGACAATGTGTGTTCGAATCAAGTGTGAGATTTCTCGCTCTTCTCTGTCGATGAGAATGTTTTTATTTATGAAGTATACATACTCTGCGTTTGTTAATTATGATATTGTAGTGATAATAGTGCAATAATGTATAACGATTCATTGATATTGCAACCTGGTAGCACATTATCACCTATCTCACTTAATTAAACAAGTTTCAATGGCACTTGAACAAGAGTAAGTTGATAGACATTTTTTGATCCCGCAAAACCTTTATAGTTTTTCTAGCATGTATTGTTTGTTGGACGCACAAAGCTCCTCTCCAAGGAGAGAAATTTTGCGGTAATGATATTTGTATATAAAAAAATCTTCTGACCAGCGACCCTGACGTGAAACGCATAGCAGTCGCTGTTGCTGCCTTATGAAGAAGACTAGCAATACCTCTTCAAAGTGCCGGCGAAAGGCAGAAGTAGACAGTGCGTAAGCATAAAGAGAGTAGTGACTTGTGAAAACGACGTGGAGCTTGATATTAACACACAATTCACTGGCGGTTAGAAGTTTCACGTTTTGAGTTACGCGTTAAACGCCTCGTAGATACTTCTTGGTCTAAGTTTCACCATGTTCAAGAAGTGTAAGAACATTTCTTAAGGACGTAAAAATGTGCGTGCTGTATCTGAACTTCGGCGAGTTCTCAGAAGTTTTCTTCAATTCTTCAAGTGTCTTTCTTGTTCTCATGTTTCTAGGGACTGGGTGCCACCGTTGAGCCAGCAGTTTTCTCGCACACTGCCTTGAGGCTGCGCTTTGGGCTTTCACGACGTCGTTAGAAAATTGTTATGCTTTTCCACACTGCCAGAAGTTTCTTCCTCTAGCATGAACGTGGTTGAAATGTTTAAAAGCCAAGAATGCTATTGACCCCTTCGAATTGAGGGCTTAGCTGTAGCAGTCGTGGCAATGTCCGTTCGCTTTTGTTCTATAGTAGGAGTTGTTATTGTATCGATAATTTGTGCAAGTTCATCAGACTTGAATTTGCCAGCGCTTTGAATTTTAAAAGGATTAGAGCATTGCCTTTTAAATAATACGGTTTTTGGGGGAAGAATAGAAAAGACAATAAAAAGCTGGGTGAAGTGAGATTACATTAAGGAGAGGATGGCTTTGCTACAACTACTGCTGTTACTACAGCTATTACTACTACTGCTACTACTGATACAGAAGATGTTTATGGCCATGTTCTGGAAAAGCTGGAATGTTAGGAAGCTTTCGTAGTGCTTCTTATGAAATCTGATGCCCATCTATCTATCTATCTATCTATCTATCTATCTATCTATCTATCTATCTATCTATCTATCTATCTATCTATCTATCTATCTATCTATCTATCTATCTATCTATCTATCTATCTATCTATCTATCTATCTATCTATCTATCTATCTATCTATCTATCTATCTATCTATCTATCTATCTATCTATCTATCTATCTATCTATCTATCTATCTATCTATCTATCTATCTATCTATCTATCTATCTATCTATCTATCTATCTATCTATCTATCTATCTATCTATCTATCTATCTATCTATCTATCTATCTATCTATCTATCTATCTATCTATCTATCTATCTATCTATCTATCTATCTATCTATCTATCTATCTATCTATCTATCTATCTATCTATCTATCTATCTATCTATCTATCTATCTATCTATCTATCTATCTATCTATCTATCTATCTATCTATCTATCTGTCTGTCTGTCTGTCTGTCTGTCTGTCTGTCTGTCTGTCTGTCTGTCTGTCTGTCTGTCTGTCTGTCTGTCTGTCTGTCTGTCTGTCTGTCTGTCTGTCTGTCTGTCTGTCTGTCTGTCTGTCTGTCTGTCTGTCTGTCTGTCTGTCTGTCTGTCTGTCTGTCTGTCTGTCTGTCTGTCTGTCTGTCTGTCTGTCTGTCTGTCTGTCTGTCTGTCTGTCTGTCTGTCTGTCTGTCTGTCTGTCTGTCTGTCTGTCTGTCTGTCTGTCTGTCTGTCTGTCTGTCTGTCTGTCTGTCTGTCTGTCTGTCTGTCTGTCTTGCTATCTATCTATCTATCTGTCTTGCTATCTATCTATGTACGGCTTTTAGCTTTTATGGCCGTTTCGATGATGGTATCGATACCAAGATTGGTATGGCATAACATGACGGTATGTAAATCATATTTGACTAGTCATAACATGAAAATCATGACATGCGTGTGATGTAACATGACTACATTCCACGCTCATGAAGCGCTCACGGCTGTTTTTCTAGCGTCACACATACCAAATTTGTTATTACGGTACGTGAATAGATGACGAAGGTATTTGACTGTTGCAACCATGATAATTGTGAGATGCGTGTCATGTAACAACATGGTTACATGCCACGCTCATGATGCGCTGGCGGCCGTTTCGCTAGCTTCACTTATACCGAATTTGGTATTACGGGACGTGAATGGATGACGAAGTTATGATACTTGGTTGAAGGTAAAAAACCTGGAGGCATTGCGCCGACCAAAGTATAAGTTTATAAAGAAAAATGCTAGTGCAAACATGATAAACATGAGATGCATGTCATGTAAAAACATGACTACATGCTACGCTCATGATGCGCTCACGGCCATTTCGCTAACTTCACATGTAGCAAACTCGGTATTACGCGACGCGAACGGACAGCATAGGTAAATGACACATCCAAACATGATAATCACGACATGTGTGTAATGTAACAACATGACTACATGGCACACTCATGATGCACTCGCGGCCGTTTCGCTAGCTTCACATATGCATTATTTGGTATTATGTGACATCAATGGATGAGGAAGGTATGTGACTGGTGCAAACATGATAGTTATGAGATGCGTGTCATGTGGGAACACGACTACATGCCACAGGCAAGGTGCCAATACATTTCGACGTGACGCAGTGCGCATGCTTGCCGGTGTTCATTTCGTCGCGTCACGCCGGCGTTGCCACGCCAGGCGCCGGTCCTGCCAAATACTCGCAAGCGCGCACGGCGTTACTTTGACGCGACGCAGGCGCGTTTCAGCGCGTCCGGCGTTCCTCTGCCTCGAAAATAGGGAGACGCAGTGTTGTCTGGGTAACGCATCGGCGCGAAATGCAGCATGCCGCATTTCGCGCCGGTTGTCGTTGGGCCGCGCCGACCGACGCTCGTCGCTGGAATACCGAATCGTAGTTACAGTGGAAATTGTTGGGTGTCCGACGAGGAACATTTTGCCACAAAAATTTTTCGAATCGGTTTATTACGAACGGAGAAAACAGGTTTCTTGAAGCGGCGCGAAACGAGGATGAGAGGAGGCGAGCTCGAAACCCTTGCCGCTCCTCCGCGTAGCCTTCGCAAACCAAATCTCTTCTCACTCTGTCCGGCATCCTACCAACAGGTGACGTGCGCATGACGTGCCCAAACAAGTCCAACCCCCGAGTATGCGAGTGGCGTTGCTTTGTTGACCAGCGTTATTTTGTGGTCTTCTGCCTCTTTCTGCGAGATCATTTGGAAACGCTGGCTTAGACGCGCTAGAATAGATGAGCACAATGAGTGCTCGAACGCGTAGGAGCGTTCTACGGCTGTCATCTGTTCCATGCGCTGACCGCGGGGACACGAACGCAAGCGAAATGCCGACACATCAGCCCCGCATCTCGTTGCGATTCGCGGGAGAAAAATGGATAAAAGACGCTCACATTCCCTTATTGCGTCTCATTATTTATCTAGAGCTTTATTGATCTTTTTAATCGACAAATTGCATAAACTACGCATGCCGTGTTAAAGAATTTTCGCCATATCACGTGCCACTGTCTGCAACGTCAGAGCAGAGTCGTCTACGTAGAGGACCAACGTCACTGCATTGCCATTCATACGAGCATGTCATTCCCTCATTCTCTAGGCGCGCGCTGGCAGAGGGGAGGGGGAGCAGCGTTCATCTTGAAATTTGACCACTTTCCGTGGCGCGTAGCTTTGCGAATTTCGGCAGACGTGATCATGAACGCCTCGTCTACGCATTGCGCTTGTCAGTTCAAAATTGTCAAACCTGGTGAGTGGCCCTTTTAGGCGGAGGCTGAGCGACCCGTCGTAATCGTATGTAGCCACCTCTGGTTTGTTCTTGAACCAGCCGTACAGGGCGGTACCTATACATACGACGAAATGCATATACGCTGAAAAATGCAATGGTACGATACTAAGGACGTTACTTGTAGTATGACAAGTAATAAAAATCACAGCATATCCATGGAGTGAACGATGATGGGCGAAGCGTCCGTCAGGCCGTCCGCGCTTCCGTTCATTTGTGCGTCCGTCCATCCGTCCATGCGTCCGCCCACGCGTCCATCTGTTTATTCGTGCGTCCATGCGTCCATTCGTGCATCCGTTCATGCGTCAGTCCGTCTGTCATCTCGTGTGTCCATCCGTGCGTCCATCTGTGCAGCCGTCCGTCGATCCTTGCGTTCGTCCCTGCGTTCATCAATGCGTCCACCCGTCCATCCGTGCGTCCGTTCATTCGTGCATCCGTCTATGCGTTCCGCCATCCATCCATTCCTCGGGAAAAAATGTAAGAAAAACGTGCACAATTTTTATTGCGTCTCATTATTTATTTCAAGTTTTATTCATCTCTTAAAGCAACAAATGCATAAACTACGCATGTTAGGATAAATATTTTTTGCCATGTCACATGGTATACTGTTGACAACGTCAGAGCAGAGTCGTCTACGTAGAGGACAAACGTGACAGCAGTGCTGTGTACGTAGGGCCATTCCTACGCCCACGTCATTCCTCATTCTCTACGCGTGCGCCGGTAGAGGGGAGGGCGAGCAGCTTCCATCTAGAGTTACTGTATATTGCCACATGGTTTGCTTGGGTGAGATCGAAGGGTGAAAGAAGACAAAGACGATCTCTCTGAGCCACTGCTTGAGTAGTCGACTAAACGAGCCCATTTTTTATCAAGTTTGTCGAGAGTAACGTGACAAGACTGGTGGAGTTGCTGGGTACAACGTCTCACAATCCACCTGATGCCCAAGACCCCGTCCAGCAGCCGGAACACAAGCCCTGCACCCGTGGACACTCCTGTTCATAGAGTAAGCCGCCGCCAACGAGGCCTACCGCCTGAGACACCAACCACTGACGCAGCGACTATGACTTCGATACAAGATCCCATGCAAGCTCCGACACCTTCCACGCCGATCTACTGCACCGTCCAGAACCCGCTGATGCCTAGCCCTTTTCACGGAGAGCAGCATGAAGATGTTGACGACTGGCTGAGTGAGTTCGAACGTGTCGCAGCGATCAATTACTGGGATGATGCCACGAAGCTCCGGAACGTGTACACGTGCCTAAAAGACGGTGCCAAGACGTGGTTTTTGAACAGGGATGATGTTCTGACATCTTGGCGCGAGTTCCAGCGTCGCCTCCTGGAGACCTACAGGAGTCCCGACCGCCGCGAACGGGCGGAGCGTGCACTACAATCACGCATTCAGATGCCCAACGAGACCGTCTCGATGTACGTCGAGGACATGACACGGCTTTTCAAGCGAGCGGATCCTGCTATGGCAGAAGAAAAAAAGTTGCGCCACCTCATGCGTGGTGTGAAGGAACAACTTTTTGCTGGTTTGGTGCGCAGTCCCCCCAAAAGTGTTGCTGAGTTCCTCACTGAAGCGGCAACAATGGAGCGAGTACTGCACCAACGGTCTGCCCAGTTTGACCGTCAAGTGAATGCTGCCTCAACTCCCAAAATTTTCGCCACCCCTGGGAGCAAGAGCCCCGAATGAATTCGCGAGATCATTCGATCTGTCGTCCGGGAAGAAATGGAAAAGATGTACGGGACAAGGCAAATCGATGTTGGTTCTATCACCAGTGTCATCCGGGACGAGGTCCAGCAGGTGCTGCACGCCCATCGTTTTCCGCCCACGTCGGTTGATCCGCAAACGGCTCCTGTGTCTACTGACAGTCGCCGTCGTACGTACGCGGAAGCCTTGCGATCTGCCACTCCTCTTTCGGGTCAAGGAGTTCCGATCCAGCCAGTGCCGCACGTCCCGATCCAGACAGTGCCGCAAGTCCCGATCCAGACAATGCCATACGTTCCGATCCAGACAATGATGCCGTCAGTCGCGATTCAGTCAGCGCACGCCGATTTGGACATCGATAGTCGCCGTGCACCGACGCGCAAGTCTGATCTCTGGCGTACGCCAGACAGACGACCCCTGTGCTATCATTGCGGTGAGGCTGGTCACATTTACCGCGAATGCCCATACCGGCAACTTGGACTGCGCGGATTTTCCGTCAATTCCCCTCGTCCCCGAATTGGTCAAAGGCCAAGGGATATCGAAGAGTATCTCGCGCAACAGCGTGCACCCTTTACACGACGGCAATCGCGGTCACCATCTCCGAGGAGACCCGCAGCCACTGGGCCACGTTTCGGGGTGACGGCACGGGAACGCTCCCCGAGCCCTCGTCGGGAAAACTGAAGGCAGCGGCCTTCGGGGGCAAGGTCGCTGGGACTCAAAGTGCGGAAGACCTCCCATCGACGCTTGCACGCAACGCCGAAGGCATTTCGTCAGAGAATAATCGCGGTGCCGAAGAAACGCCGACATCCACATCTGAACCTAGTGACCGCGTGTCACTCGACATACCTGTGCTGGTTGACGGTCTTCAGGTCAGTGCATTGGTAGACACTGGTGCAGACTATTCGATCATCAGCGGGAGGCTAGCGAAAGATCTCAGGAAAGTGATCACGCCGTGGAATGGAACGCGAATTCGAACAGCTGGAGGACACGTTGTAGCACCGCTGGGTCGCTGTACCGCAAGAGTGAAAATTCGTGCGTCAACGTTTGTGCTCAGCTGCCTCGTTCTTCGTGACTGTTCGCGTCAGCTGATTATCGGCATGGACTTCCTTCGGGAATATGGTGCCATCATAAATCTCCGTGAGCGCATCGTTACCTTCTCGACTCAAGGCGCAACAGATCGAGACGCTGATAACTGCCGTAGAATTGCGCTGCGTGTTGCTGACGACAGTGTGACGCTGCCACCTCGAGCAACTGTTCCCATCGAAGTCACTTGTGAAGACTTCCAAGACGGCGACGTGGTGGCTGAAAACAACTTATCACTTCTGCTGCTCCAAGGTGTATGCGCCGCCCGAAGTGTTGTGCGCGTCCGTGACGGACAGTCAACGATACTAGCTACGAACTTCAATTACGAGCACCGGCATCTTTTCCGCGGAACCACCCTAGCTTATGGAGAACCTGTTGCCGACGTCACGGAGTGCTTCGCGTCCGAGGAAACGCATGAGGATGAGGAATTCCTAGACCACATCGACATTAATTCGACGCTGTCAGACGAGAGAAAGGCTGCACTTCACGACCTTTTAAGGGAGTTTAGATCTTGCTTCGCCTCTTCTTCTAAAGTCCGTCAAACACACCTCACGAAGCATCGAATTATTACCGACGATGACGTCCGCCCCATCCGGCAACAGCCTTATCGCGTTTCTGCCAAAGAACGCGAGGCTATTCAGACACAAGTAAAAGAGATGCTCGATGACGGGATTATTCAACCATCCAGCAGCGCTTGGTCCTCGCCAGTCGTTCTAGTGAAGAAAAAAGACGGAACGCTGCGATTCTGTATTGACTACAGGAAGCTTAATAGCGTCACAAAAAAGGACGTCTACCCGCTTCCACGGGTCGACGACTCCCTCGACAGATTACGACGTGCGAAGTATTTTTCGTCCATCGATCTAAAGAGTGGCTATTGGCAAATTGAAGTGGATGAACGAGACCGAGAAAAAACCGCGTTTGTGACTCCAGACGGGCTTTACGAATTCCGAGTTCTTCCCTTCGGCCTCTGTTCTGCACCAGCCACTTTTCAGAGGATGATGGACACAGTTCTCGCTGGCTTGAAGTGGCAAAGCTGCCTTGTCTACCTCGATGATGTGGTCATCTTTTTCGAGAGCTTTGAAGAACATCTGAAGCGTCTCAGAAAGGTTCTGGAAGCCATTCGCACAGCTGAACTCACGCTGAAACCCCAAAAATGCCATTTCGGCTATGAAGAGCTGAAGTTTATGGGACATGTCATTAGTGCGGATGGAGTGCGACCTGATCCAGACAAAACTGCTGCTGTCGCCGCCTTCCCTGTTCCATCAGATAAAAGAGCAGTACGCCGTTTCCTCGGCTTGTGCGCGTATTATCGCCGATTTATCGCCAACTTCTCTAAGATAGCTGAACCTCTTACGCGACTCACCCGAGATGATGTACCCTTTACTTGGGGCGCAGAACAAGATACAGCGTTCACAGAGTTACGACAGAGAATGCAAACAGCCCCTGTTCTTGCCCATTTTGATGAGGACGCTGCTACAGAAATTCATACAGATGCCAGCAACGTCGGACTTGGCGCTGTCCTTGTACAACGACACGGCGGCGTTGAGCATGTGATAGCTTACGCCAGTCGTACTCTTTCTCGAGCTGAGACCAACTATTCTACGTCAGAAAAAGAATGCCTCGCAGTCGTGTGGGCGACGACCAAATTTCGGCCCTTCAAAGTGGTGACTGACCACCACTCGCTCTGCTGGCTGGCAAATCTCAGAGATCCATCTGGCCGTCTCGCACGGTGGAGTTTGCGTTTGCAGGAGTTTGATATTACGATTGTGTACAGGTCAGGACGCAAACACGAAGACGCCGACGCGCTTTCTCGAGCACCTGTGGGGAACGCTGTCAGGGGCTCCGAAGATGAAGATGCCTTTCTCGGAGCAGTTAGTGACTCCGAATTCATGTCAAAGCAGCGGGCAGACGATGAATTACGCCCAGTAATTGATTCCCTGGAAGGCCGCAACTCTCAGGTCCCTCAACACATTGCTCGCGAACTGCCCTCTTTTTGTCTAAGAAGAGGCATTCTTTACAAGAAAAACGCCCGTGGTAGCGACAAAGCCTTCCTACTCGTTGTTCCTACCGACATGCGTGATGAAATCCTCCTTGCGTGCCATGACGAGCCCACGTCAGGACATTTGGGCTATTCGCGAACTCTCGCCCGAGTACGCCAACAGTATTACTGGCCGCGACTATCAACTAGTGTACATCGATATGTGAAAGGCTGCCGTGAGTGCCAGCGCCGCAAGACTCCGCCTGTGAGACCCGCGGGCCTGCTCCAGCCGATCGCACCACCACGGACACCATTTGATCTCGTGGGAATGGACCTTCTCGGGCCCTTCCCTTTGTCGTCCTCTGGGAACAAATGGATTATAGTTGCGACAGATTATCTTACGCGTTATGCGGAAACAAAAGCGTTAGCCCGTGGCACGGCCTCTGAAGTCGCGCAGTTCTTCGTGCACCAAATCGTCCTACGGCATGGTGCCCCGTCATGCGTGATTACGGACAGAGGGACGTCGTTTACAGCACGAATGATGGAGGACATTTTTAAACTGAGCTGCACAAGTCATCGAAAAACGACGGCTTATCATCCGCAATCCAATGGACTGACAGAGAGGCTTAACAAGACCATAGCGGACATGCTGTCAATGTACGTGGACGTACAACATAAAACCTGGGACGAGATTCTTCCATACATCACGTTTGCTTATAATACGGCAACGCAAGAAACAACGCGATTTCCGCCTTTCCGACTTGTTTACGGACGCAACGTGCGAACCATGCTGGATGCTATGCTTCCGTGCGACCAAAGCAATGAACTTGCTGAAGATGCTGAGCAATACACTCAATACGCCGAAGAAGCTCGTCAGCTAGCTCGCATAAACACCAGTCACCAACAAGATGCAGACGCACGACGTTACAACCTCCGCCATCGAAATGTCACCTACCACCCTGGGGACCGAGTGTGGGTGTGGATCCCTGTCCGGCGACCAGGCTTATCCGAAAAGCTCCTAAGTCGTTATTTTGGACCGTACAAGGTTCTTAGACGAATCACAGATCTTACCTACGAGGTATTTCCGGACGGCGCAGCGTCTTCTCGTCGACAGCTTCGGCCCGAAACCGTGCATGTCGTTCGACTGAAGCCCTACTTCACACAGTAGCCCTTGTGGTTTCACGTGCTACGACATGCCGTGACATTGCGTTGCTGCTGCTGTTTGTGTTATCCTGTGTTTTTATGCATTTTCTTTTTGCACTTGGCGCAAGCGTTGGCGAAACTTCCTCATTTGCGCTGCGAGTAGTGGCACTCTCCTTCTTTTGGTTATCTATATCTGCGTGTGTATACCTTCATTTTTTTTTATTTACGAGCATCGAGTCGATGCTTTCAAAGGGAGGGACTATTGCCACATGGTTTGCTTGGGTGAGATCGAAGGGTGAAAGAAGACAAAGACGATCTCTCTGAGCCACTGCTTGAGTAGTCGACTAAACGAGCCCATTTTTTATCAAGTTTGTCGAGAGTAACGTGACAATATGCTACCTTTAGGTAGCAGAGTTGCACCAAGGTACGCCATCTGGGGTTCAAATGTCTTGCGGGAAAGCCCCTCACCACCCATGTAGAAGCAGCGCTCGCGCTCACAGTTTTGCTTTATTTTTTCTTTCTTTTCTTTATATTTTTATGAAGGTACGAGACAAACTCAGTTGCTTTGCTCACGCCTGAAAGCCTTGATTTTATGTTTGTGCTTTTGGTAAGTAATAATAAAAAAAAACGTGTGGCGTCAGCTCATTCAACCAGCCACACAATAGCTTCGGCTTATTTGGCACAGTTTTTTCCATTTACATATATAAAATTATTCTTACTTTTGATCGCTATCGAGACAGGGATTGAATATTTTCATCGCGTTGGGCTCATTTGTTAACTGTGTGAGTTAACCAGCCAAAGTTTTGTAGTCTTCAACTGAATCGAGCTGGATAGCGATCGAGACTGGCCGTGCTACACCCACGTTAGGCGCGCATGTCGTATTACGATCGTATTACAATCGCGGCTCACGACAATTGATGTGAATCGTCGTTCAACAACCCTGTCATGTCCAACATTCTTTTCGCTTAAGGTTTCAAAGCTGCATTCAATTCACGCACTAGCAGCAACACCTTGCCAATTCAAATAGTTCTAGTTTACAATCTCTCTTTATTTTTAGCGTTTTAACCGCCAGACTAATTTGGACGAATGCAGCTGACACACGCTGGCCAGCTCTGTACGTATAACGTATTCACAACTGCATCTGTGGTCAATACAAATAGAGCAAGTTTTTGCAGTGCCGTGGACAGATTAAAAAAAAAAAAGCCAAGAGCATGGACGTCAGGGGCCCTTGTCCCCCTCAAGGCACAACAGCACTTGCCCTCACCCAAGCTAGACTAGTGCTCTCGCGCACCCTAAGTCGCAATGCTACAGCGGTTTGCACCACCAAGAGAAAATCTGGCTGACGACAATGGCCAAGCGTTTATTCCTTCCGAGTGAACACTAATCTTTCTATAGCAACACCCGCTGCACCGGCGTTAATTCGCATAGTCTCTACGAGGTACAATTCAACACATAATGAATTTGCTACCGCATTTATCGTGACCAACAGTCAGCATGTCTACATTACCGAAGAAGTGCAGCGAGAATGACAACAGCCGTTGTCAACCCCACTTGATGTGCCCGGAATTTGCCTAGCGTTGGCTTCTCCGCAGTGCGTTTGAACCACTTATGACCACGTGATGGCGCTCGGCGAATAGGGGCGCTGAAGTCCTGTAGGCGGAGCGAGCGGCGCCCGGAAAACAGTGGCGCAACTCTGCTACCTAAAGGTGGCATATAGAGTAACTCTACTTTCATCTTCAAATTTGACCCATTTCCGCGGCACGTAGCGTTGCAAATTTTGGCAGACGTGATCATGAACGCCTCGTCTACGCATTGCGCTTGTGAGCTCAAAATTGTCAAACCTGGTGAGTGGCCCTTTAAGTGAGGCGCGCGGTATATTTATTCTGTCGACTTCAACTTCTCAAAATCCAACATTTGAAGATTTAAAATTTATTTATTAAGGAGTTGAGAATTCGGAAATTTATAGTCCCGCTCTTTTTCATTTCAAAATTTTTGTATATTTTGTGAGAAAGCAACTGTAGAAGGCAAAATATATCTGATTTCTCTAGCTGACTTCAGCACAATGCTTTTCATACGCGAGGAATTCTGGTTAAAAGTATATTGGTGTTGTGGTTGTCAAGAAAACCAATTTCTTTTCTTTCTGATGAAGGTCAGCAGAAGTTTTCGAACTCCATAATTTCATTAATAGCAAATATTGTTCTTATTTGCTTACACGATCAAATTATTCGATTGTATGGGACAGTGCGAGAAATAGCGTTTTGATACCAATTTATTGTTATTATCTAAAGGCGTAACAGATAATGTGACAGGGTGGAGTCAGTTGTTTTGTAAGGAATATTTGATGCCTGCGAGATTGCAGCGAATCGATACACTCACAGCTCACGTGACGTCTAAAGTTGTAAAACCGTCTCTATGGACGCCCGCATTGATATCTTACTGTGACAAAGACATTCCGAAGCCTCTACGATACTAGAAAAAAGTAGCACTCTGAGTGATCCACATGGAGTTGTATCGCAATAATAGCTATTTCATTTTTATTACTTTTGGGTTTGCTGACTGGTTTTCAACGCACCGCTCCGTTGCATCCTTTAGCGTAGCTCCTTCAATACCTGTTCTGATGCTGCCCATAATCTGATCACCAGAGGCTAACAAATGAATGAAATCTAACTTCCTATAGTTTGCTGAATTTATACCTTTTACGTTATGGCACACTTGGCAGTTGGCTATTATTACCTCTGGTACTTCTGAAAAAGGTAAGGAGACAGAAATCGTAATGACCAATGCGTACAAGCGCGCACATGACCACTCACGTTAGCGCAAACGCTCACGACAAGTGTTAGAAGGGTCATGCTGTAAATTTTTAATGTCTGAAACACGACCATTCTAACACTTATATATCTGAATGAAAACGCAATCTGCCATCAATGATCTTGTATGGAAGAAAACGCATTGTGAAATGTCTGGGTTCACACGAAAACCGCAGGCTACTCGAGTGACGATCTCAGCCTCTAACATGACGCCCAAAACTTGCTAGAAGGCGTTCATCGTTTCCACATAAGCTAGGCGCTAATTGTTTTCTCCTTCAGTGTTTCCGGGTGACACCGGGGCTTCAGATGAGCCTAATGGCCCCACTCAACGCCCCAATGGCCTAGCTCTTGCGTTGCTAGCCTGCGCGTGCTTCGCAATGTGATTTTCGCGAATGGCAGAAGCCATCCCCGATGCGGGATATCCCGTTTCAGGAGTCAACGTCTTCGCAGTATCTTCTCAGAAGCGTTCTCAGCTCCAGCTTGTGTAACCTACAGCTGTTGCACACCTCGTTTTGGTTTACACCGCTGGCACAGCCCTGTACAGGAACTCAATTCCTGTGGTCTTTTTCTATCGTCGAACCCGAAGACGAACACATCGATTCGCACTTTCGTTTTATTCGATATATAAGCACCCACCAGTGCTACGTCTGGCAAAGAGGAATAACGTAAAAGTTTGTTGCGAGCTTTCCACGCTTTAGCACGCAAAGTTTGGTCTTTTAAAAAAATTATAATGTGTTTAAGGAGATGCTGGTTTCGTTGAAGCGCCTGCTACTGCTTTTATCCTTCGTAAAATGTAAAGACAAACACTCTGGGGGGAGACTAGATCAATAAACAACGCATTGAAACATGCGAAAGAGTACCAAATACTGAGAGCATAATCATGGTAGACATTACATTGCAATTAAAACATAGAATGAACGTATGCGAACAAAATGAGTATTTGCGATGTCACAACCACCGTACACAAAACGATATTGCACATAAGTGCGATGTTTCTAAAAACAAGAACGCGTGAGGAGATTAAAAATCTGAATATTTTCGTGATGTAGCTTTCGTAAAGATGAAACGTGGGTCAGAGGACAGTTTTGTGCGAGAAATGCCTTTAATATGTTTCGTCCCACTCACTCACCAGGCTAGCCAGTTTCTACAAGAAAGTGCGAAAGGTAAGCACTACCTATATTCATGCTCTTCTAGTCTACCACAAACCTGCAGGTCTTTTCAGAGACAGGGGCCTCCGACTGTGTTATTGGTAGCCCAAACTCCATTTCTCTCTAAGTAGACCTCGATAACACGTCGCAATACAGTACTCAGACACATGAACGAAGGGACAAGGTTGGGGGTCTCTATTTATGCTCACCTGCAGAAGTAGCTAGGAAAGTGTGTGGGATACTAGGAGTGCGGTTTGTTCAAATTTGCGTTTAAGAAGCAATAAATGTGACAAAAACGAGATATCTTTAAATTCGATTCCTAGGATTGTAAATAATATGAATACGTTACGTTTGTTAAGGCGTTTATTAGCCGGAAACGAGCGAAAATATACAATGGCGACAGTCACAGCCAAGCACGGGCTCTCAGCGCGAGCGGCGTCCTTGTTGGGTAGCCCCACTAGAAGGTACTCAAGAGTTCGACCCATTTCAGAGTTCGGAGGCTTCGCTACAATTACCCCGGAGTCGAAGAGGGAGCCGCCTGGCGACCTAATAGCTTGTTACTATGAGCGGGTCATAATAAGCCTTCAGGCGCTCCACGTTGACGATGTCTCGCCCACGGCGGCGCATGTCCGAAGATTGTTCAATGGGTTCGATCAGATAGTTGACGGGTGAGGTGCGCTCGATGACACGGTAGGGGCCTTCGTATTTGGGACGTAGTTTGGAAGAGAGGCCAGCTGCAGAGGTCGGGATCGAGAGCCATACAAGCGCACCAGGAAGGAACGTGGGCTCAGAAGTGGTGGAGCCATCACGAATACTCTTCTGCCGCTCTTGCTCTTGCGTCGTAAAAGTCTTGGCAAGCTCGCGACACTCTTCAGCAAGCCTGGCTGTCTCGGAAATAGGTGTACACTCAGATGGATCCGGCGTGTACGGGAGTATCGTGTCCATGGTGTGCGACGGGTGCCTTCCGTACAGCAAATAGAAAGGTGAAGAACCAGTCGTGCTCTGAGGGGCGGTGTTGTAGACGTAGGTGACGAAGGGCAGTATATTATCCCAATTAGTGTGGTTGGCAGCGACGTACATGGAAAGCATGTCGCCGAGGGTGCGGTTAAAGCGTTCGGTGAGGCCATTCGTCTGTGGGTGGTAAGCAGTAGTTTTGCGGTGGACAGAATGGCACTCCGTTAAAATGGCTTCGACGACTTCCGACAAGAAGACACGACCTCGATCACTGAGAAGCTCTTGGGGTGGTCCGTGACGCAGTATAAATCGATGCAGCAGGAAGGACGCAACATCGCACGCAGTAGCCGCAGGGAGAGCGGCGGTTTCGGCGTATCGCGTTGAATGGTCAAGGGCAACGATGGCCCAGCGGTTACCAGCCGACGTCAGAGGAAGTGGTCCATACAAATCGATACCTACGCGCCCAAAGGGACGGTCAGGGCAAGGTAATGGTTGCAGACCATCGTGCGACATGTGGGCTGACGGTTTACGGCGTTGGCAAGTGAGGCAAGAGCGAACGAACTGCTGCACATAGCGGTACATCCCGCGCCAGAAGTAGCGTTGTCGAATGCGATGGTAGGTTTCGAATACCCCAGAGTGCGCACATTGCCGATCAAAATGGAAGGATTCACATATCTCTGACCGCAGACTGCGGGGTATCACGAGTAACCACTGCCGGCCGTCGGCGTCGTAATATCGTCGGTGTAGGAGGCCGTCACGAATGGCGAAATGGCGAGCTTGATGACGCAAGGCACGCGTGGATGGCGTCGCGGATGGATCAGAGAGCATGTCGATGAGCGGGCCGATCCAATTATCCTTTCGCTGTTCGGTAGCGATGATGTCAACATCAATGGCAGAAACAGCAGCCGAGGATACTGAGCAGAGCACATCACCTTCAGGCAGAGGGGAGCGCGAGAGGGCGTCGGCGTCAGCATGCTGGCGTCCGTTGCGGTAGAGCACGCGGATGTCGTAGTCTTGTAAGCGAAGAGCCCAACGGGCGAGACGGCCTGAGGAATCCTTCAATGATGAAAGCCAGCATTGTGCATGATGGTCGGTGACGACATCGAATGGGCGACCATACGAATAAGGTCGAAACTTTGTAAGAGCCCAGACGATCGCCAGGCACTCTTTCTCCGTGATGGTGTAGTTTTTCTTGGCTCTCGTGAGCGTACGGCTTGCATATGCTACGACATATTCAGGGAATCCGGGTTTTCGCTGCGCCAGGGCAGCGCCGAGGCCTACACCGCTGGCGTCCGTGTGCACCTCCGTTGGGGCTGTAGGGTCGTAGTGGCGTAGAATGGGAGGCAACGTCAACAAATGGCGGAGCTTCGCGAACGCGTCGTCGCACTCGGATGACCACGAATTGAAGGGCCCGTTGCTTCCAAGGAGCTTCTTCAGCGGTGATATGATCGTGGCGAAATTTCGTATGAAGCGTCGGAAGTATGAGCACAGGCCCACGAAACTACGCAGTTCTTTGACAGATGCAGGTTTGGGGAATTCGGCCACGGCCTGAAGCTTGGCAGGATCAGGAAGAATGCCGTCTTTGGACACGACGTACCCCAGTATTGTGAGTTGCCGTGCTGCAAAGCGGCACTTTTTCAGATTTAGTTGCAAGCCGGCATTGCTCAAACGTGCGAAAACTTCTTTCAGACGTTGGAGATGCGTGGAGAAATCCGAAGCAAAGACAATGACATCGTCGAGGTAACACAAGCACGTGTACCATTTCAAGTTGCGCAGAACGGTGTCCATCATGCGCTCAAAGGTCGCAGGTGCATTACATAGACCAAACGGCATGACGTTGAACTCGTACAAGCCGTCTGGCGTGACAAAGGCGGTCTTTGGTCGAGCGTCGTGAGCCATGGGTACTTGCCAGTACCCCGAGCGCAGATCGAGAGAAGAAAAAAAATCGGCTCCATGAAGGCTGTCAATCGCGTCATAGATGCATGGCAGTGGATAAACATCCTTGCGAGTGATCTTATTGAGCCGTCTGTAGTCCACACAGAACCGCACAGAACCGTCTTTCTTCGCAACAAGAACAACAGGAGACGCCCATGGACTGTCCGAGGGCCGAATAACGTCGCGTCGGAGCATATCGTCAACCTGATCATTAATTACTCGACGTTCAGCAGGCGACACGCGATATGGACGTTGCCGTGAAGGTGAATGGGCACCAGTGTCGATGCGATGCGTAACAACGGACGTGCGACCGAGAGAACTTCGCCCGACATCGAAAGAAGAACGATATTCTTGCAACAGGTCCAGAAGTTGGGAACGCTGTACGGCTGTAAGGTTGTCAGCGATGGAGGGGCCAAATACATCAGCAGATGACGAATCAGAAGTGGAAACAGCATTGATGGTACCCGACCTTGGACCGCGCGTGTCATCGGGTACGTCCAGGACTTGTGCGTCGTCGACTGGTTCCACTCTGCCGAGACATTCCCCTCAAAGCAAGGTAACAGCGTACGGGGACGGGTTGGTTACAAAAATAGCAGTGTTGCCCTGGTTGACCTGCACGGTCGCGAAAGGTACTAGCAACCCTTTCCTGCTGCAAGCGCGGTCAGATGGCGAAACAAGTCCAATGGTGTCGGAGAGACCAGCGCAGTATACAGACACAGCCGTCGTCGAGTTTGGAGGCACTGTTGTATCGTCTTTCGTTAGAATCTTGCTCAGTGTCGGGGGACTGTATTCTGGCGTCAAATGCGAGAAGGGTGAGAGCTAAATTTCGGTGGCGGCACAATGGATGACGGCGTCATGGTGGGAGAGAAAGTCCCATCCCAGGATGACGTCATGAGAGCATGCCTGAATGATGATGAACTGGGCGACATACAGAACGTCCTGGATGACAACGCGAGCTGTGCACCCTGCTGTAGGATGAATGCTGTGCAAACTTGCAGTACGGAGGGATAACCCAGAAAGTGGCGTCGTCACTTTTCGATGTAAGCGGCAGAGTTTTTCGTCCATAACTGATACGGCAGCTCGTGTCAATAACAGCCGATGCACAAACACCGTCCACAAGCACGTCAATGACATTCGAGGGGCTGCTCTGAGGGCTTTCACATTGCGATAGCGTCGCAGTCCTTGCCTCGGGGACTGCGACGACTAGTTTTCCCGCTCATGAGCAGCCGCACTTGGCCGCATGGGGGACAGGGAACGACGTCGTGGAGACGGCGATCTTCGAGATGGACCTGGGCGAGACCGAGGTGACATAGACGGCGGTTCTTCGTGATAAGGACGGCTGAGTTGGCCAGCAACAGGTGAAGAAATTGGAGCCGGCTGTACGCGATGGCAATAACAGGCTACGTGACCGGCGTAACCACAGGCAAAGCAGATGGGCCGGTTGTCGGGTGTGCGCCATCTGTTCACCGGGGTAGGTCTCACCCATGTCGTAAGGGCCGATGGACGGAACGGTGGCTGCATGGTGGACTGAAGCTGAGGCTGAGGAGTTACGTCAACATACTTAGCGGGCATACCCGCTGCAAAGGACGGAGGTCGTGCAGCAGCTTCAGCGTAGGTCAGAGGGGCGGGTGCTTGAACGATTTGGGGCGGCCTGGCGACCACTTGCGCGTAACTCAGGGACGCAGGAGCAGGAGGCTGTTGGGGGTGGTAAGCAGGCATTTTCTCCGCTATTTCCTGTTCAATCGCTCGGCGGATGGGAGGGAGAAGGGTAGTAGCCGATTGTTGAACAGCAGGTTGGTGGGCAAAGGGCAGGAGCGAGAACTGACGCGCGATTTCCTCACGGATAAAGGACTTCAGGTCTGCCATCAACGCCACTTGGTCACAACTGGCCTCCAAGCCAGCAAGCGTTGCAGCTCGTGGTGGGGAGCGTCGGGTCATCGAACGCTGCCGACGGAGCTCCTTGTAGCTCTGGCACAGTGTGATCACCTCAGCCACCGTGCCAGGGTTTTTGTCGAGCAGCATCGTGAAGGCATCGTCGTCAATGCCTTTCATGATGTTTCGGATCTTGTCAGACTCGGACATGGTGTGATTGGATTTGTTACATAGGTCCAGGACATCTTCAATATAGCTGGTGAATGACTAACCAGCCTCCTGAGCACGTTCACGCAAGCGCTGCTCGGCTTGCAGCTTGCGAACAGCAGGGCGGCCGAAGACATTGACGATTGCGGTCTTGAAATCGGACCAGGTGGCAAAATCGGATGCGTGGTTGTTGTACCACAAACTGGCGACACCGGCAATGTAAAACACCAAGTTGGTCAGCTTGCCGTCCTCGTCCCATTTGTTGGGGACGCTCACGCGCTCGTAAATGGCGAGCCAGTCCTCCACGTCAGTGCCATCAGCGCCAGTGAAGATGGGTGGATCGCGGATTCTGGGGACACCGGAACAAGGGGGTGGCATTGGAGGAGGCGTTTGCTGAGAAGCGTCGTGGTACATAGTAGATGGCAGGGTACGTGATCGTAGCTCCAAAGGCATAGACAGGGATCGCAGCACTCTCCACCAAATTGTTAAGGCGTTTATTAGCCGGCAACGAGCGAGAATATACAATGGCGAAAGTCACAGCCAAGCACGGGCTCTCAGCGCGAGCTGCGTCCTTGTTGGGTAGCCCCACTAGAAGGTACTCAAGAGCTCGACCCATTTCAGAGTTCGGAGGCTTCGCTACACGTTATAAGTATACAACAAAAACACACACTACTTTGTTTAGCTATGCTCTCTATTTTAATACTGGTAGTAATAAGCAATAGTTAGTGTTTGAATTAATTTTTCTTCTGGGTTCCAAAGACATCATGCATCCTCGTCAGTCGTAGAACAAGTTTAACCGCATGAAAGCAGCTCTGACGATACCAGATAATCAAATTTGGTGTCAAACTACTGCTGCTGTAAAACAAAAAATTTCACCACTAATAGGGCTCAGAACACGCAGAATACGCTCTCTATCCTGCAATTGCTGCATAGGCGTACAAGACATTTAGTTGAGTAGGAAAGCGACCACAGGAAAAAACAGTTTACACATAAAAAAAAGGTTTCTGAATGCGCTTGCTCCTGTGCTTTTGCTATTATTCGGATTTTTCTGCTACGCAACAAGATTCAGAGGAAGGCGATGAGTTTTATTATTACTAATATTAGAGCGTTTAATACTTAGGTTCAACAAATACCCGGGCACCTACAGTTTATGAGGTATACGCATCATGCAGTTCAAATATTTTTTAACGAAAGAAAAGTTATGTGAAGTAATAAAAAATGAAAGCGTTAGCCATATTTTGAATAAATAAGAATGTTGCTTACAATACCAGCATGCGGCAAGCTCTGTTGTTTGTTCTCCGATTCATTCTGGAAGGCAGGGCGTGTAAACACGGAAGCAGGAAATAAGTGAGGACACCACACACAACAACTAGCGACTGCAGAGGCGCACAATGGAGGTAAAGAAATGAAGGCGAAAATATCGACATGCACTTTCACACGCAGTTGGGAAATCTACCAATCTGGTACGCAAGGGGAGGCGGTGGAGGAGTATAAACAAGTGTTGACGTGAAATTTAAATGTTGCGGGACTGTTGCTCTAAATAGAAGGAAGTGTTTAAAGAACACTAAGGAGGGTACTCTGGTGCCTAGGAATTTATATATCTTTAATAACGCTCCCTTAAAAAATACACTTATGGTTTCAATATCGAGAGAACGTCTCCTCCATGACACGTCATGGCATTGTGACGTCACGGGAAGCCAGCCAGCAATACAAATTGCGCCTTGGGCAAGCGAAGGCATTTGTCTGTCCATGGGCTAATGCGCACCGTGCCATTTGGAACCAGTTTGAAGAGACCAAACCCTCATCTGCTCTCGGTGTGTGTTCAGAAAAAAATGGTTAACGATTTCGAGTACTTGGTACTCCACTACGGGAGATACTGTGTTTAGAAAAAAGTGGGTAATGATTTACACTACTACGTACTGCACTATGGGAGGGCATGAATCGTCCCGTGTGCCTCAGAAACACCCAACTCAAAGCATGAAAGCAATGCAGTCTAATTACCAGTGGTACGTAAGAAGTACGATGATTAAATTGTTTTAAGTGATCACGACAGCGATTTCACTGATTTAGGCTGCATTCGGAATCTAGAATTCACAGACTATGTAGAACGTTGTGTATTCATCGCGCTAATGTCTATTGCATTGGGGCTGACCTGTTGAGACTCACAAACAATAACTTTGAAGTAAAATTTTTTGTATATATTGGTTATCTCCGATGTGTGGTGATTATTGACATTGTATACCAAGAACGAACAATGTTCCTTTCGTGATGCCTCAAAATCGTGTCAGTACACATTCTAGGGAAATGTAACCGCTAAGGCATTGGATTTATTCTTTACGCAAGTTAATTGACACTTGGGGCAAACATGCGCTACCACTAATATCTATATTCTACGTCTCAATTATTACACGTGTTTCTTGATTCCTGTTACGGTACAGAACTGCAAGATATATAGAGAAGAAGCGGGGCGACAGTCTTTTCATAAAACAGGCCAACAAATTTACTGATTACCCCACAGATATTGTATAATGAGCACCATTTAGCTGCAGTCGCTTCCCCGTAGGGCCGACGAGCCGCTGTGAAAACACGAAATTATATAAACACAACAGGTCGCTAACCGGAGGCCGACCTTCTAATCTCTCTTTGCATTGCCGAAAAAATAAGCGCACGCCAAAATTTGATGAATTCGCAGTTGTGTACCGTCGTTGGAATGAAATAAAGCGTCTAATGATTTATGCTGGGTATGTCAATATTACCGGTAGTGAATGGGTGAGACAACCGTCGATTAACTTGAATGAAGAAGAAATCAAATGCCTGAACAGTTATCTTTCACGTATACATCTAAAGGCAGAGGTATACATAGTGCAATGGTCCATATATTTTTTGCTCACATGTCTACTTTCAATTGCCTTAGCTCCCTTTCAACCGGCATTTCGTTGACTTTGATTGCAGAACAACCTAAGTAACAGACCAATTGACCGACCGACCAACTAATAATTTATTTCATTATTAATAAGTTGACTAATTGCTATCGCCGTCATGATTAGTGTTTTTTAGAAGAGACATTGTTGATGTTTCATGTATTTTGCTCGGCAAAACCTGCAATAACAAAAAGCCCCGAACACGACGCAGCTGACAAACACTACAACAACAAAGGCACAATTATAGCAGGGAAACACGATACGCTTGGCCGAGCAATCAAAGTCCTTAGTGGTTCTTTTTCCCATTGTAGGTTTCCTTGGTTCCGTCCCAACAAGTCGTCCTGCCTTTAGTAGGGAGCGTTTGCCGAGTCATTGAATGTCCTCGGTACTTGATGTTCTGTCTTTTTGCGTTAGCCGCTGATTGTACGTGTGCGTGCTACGACTGTGACTGGTAACAACGTTGTCACAGCGCGCGTCACTTCAGTGGGATTCGCCCCGATGCACACACTCGTGGAGGTATCTTCCTGTGCGTTTTTAATAAACAGTACATTATTTTTATTGTTCAATGGCTTGTTTGTATTAATGTTAAAAACAGCGCAATAAATGTATTGTGCAGATTGGTTAATTTTTATCTTGTACACCTCTTAGTCTCTCGGGCGTTTTTTTGAATGAAATGTGATTAAATAGACGCTGGTGCCCAGATGCGGCTCCGGCTACTGCACCTCTTACATTACTATTTGCAATATGAATTTGTCAGTAACCATTAAACAGCCAGTACAACCAGGCGTTGTTGTGCGCACTCAATTTTCTTGCTTTCTTGGCTGGTACTCGAATGCAGTGTTAGAAATGAACCACCTTAAGACGCCACGATGGGCGTCCACTGACGGCCGTTCGGTGTCTACAGCATGCGTAGCACTGAACAACCACACCGATAAACTCTGTTACAGCACATGCCGCCAGGGGTCACTGAGCGTGCGCTCGCCAAGTGATGCGGCCCATTCGTTCGTGCATCCGCGCGTGCGTCCATGACCACCTGCGCCACCAGTCTGTCCATCCGTCCATCCGTGCACCCATGCTTCCGCCCGTCCACCTGTCCGCCCTTTATGGTAGTCAGTGTCTTCAACATGGACGTTATGAATTTTAGGATCTGGGGTCGCTCAGTTGTCATCATTCACCTCGTGGAAATGAGTAGATTTTTTGTATATCAAGGTGCTTTATGCCATCCAAACTATATATAATTTTTATTTTAATAAGGTTGATTGGCTTTGAGCATATTCATTCATTGCCTTCTGTCCTATTTTCTCCTTTTGATACAAAGCATTGTTTCTTGTGTCCCCTTCTTCCTTACTTCTAGCAGATGAAATAGCTAGATAAAGGCTCGTCATGCCTCTGTTATTCGATCGGTACCTGATATTGTGCTGAGAGCGTGTCATCAATTACTGTTTTCACAAATATGATTTGTGACTTGTGGAATTTTAATGTAATAAGGTCATTATTGTTCTAGACTGCTTAAGCTTGCTTGGGTTACGCTCATACAGTCGATGGCAATTGATGGTCAAAGAGAACTTTAGAAAGACCGTACACGAATTATGTATACTCTATAGGGTTTATTGCAGTTACTGCGATTACGGTGCCTAAATCACGAACACATGAATTATCAATCGAAATATTCCAATGTATTTACTTATTGTGCACTTCATATGTATCGCCTAAAGTAAATGCGAGGATAGGTTATCAACTGCTGGATTTATCTCGTATGTGAGTTTACATCATATCTTACTAGTGGACCAATAATAAACTGGGTTTGGCAGCTAGGCTAGTCAAACTATCCTAGAATGCCGTTCCGCATCACTGTTAACCAATATAATTGCATCTGTGAGAGGTTCCGGACTCGCTTCGATTACGAAAGCTCACTCCAATTCAGTGCTGTTTGTTGACAACTTTAGCTTTGGATGTCGAAAGATTTGATTGATGCGATGCTTGCGTAAGCTAAATGTAGTGTTACATAAGCTAATAATCATGGTGTAGTGTTGCAGCTCAATGAAGCGTCGTCGTATATGAGAATTCCGCTTCACACGGATGACTTTACCTCATTGCAGGGCTGGGTAACGCAGTCGAGAAACAGCCATAGGTCGCTCGCACCTATCGCCTTTCAACGCCTGGCTCATGCAACGCAAATTGACCGCGCACACACGCTAAGCCGCGAAGAAAGTGCCAAGTTAATCCCGCGATAACCATAGTTTGGCGCAGGGCGTATACCCTTACAGGTTATTAATCCTGCGTTATTAGAGTACAGTGACATTCAGGAGGTTGAAGGCCAACGTGATATAAGTGGGCTGCAAAGGATGAACATTTATTTTTGACCGTTTAACTCTGTTATCTTGAGACTGGGCAGTGGTGCCAATGCTAATACCCGGATTGGTGCGTATAGGGAACTTGCATAGTGCAGGAGTAGTTCCCGGAGAATGTTTCTTAGTCGTGTTATGAACATAGCTCATTCTTTCAAAAGGTTAACCTTTTATTTGTCAGTGTAAAAAAAATGGCAGATCCCACTTACAGTGGGAATTGATGACATGCGAAGCATGAATGAGAAATGTAATATGTCGCTTTAAAATCAGCACAACGTTGATTGATATGTGGGGTTTAACGTCCCAAAACCACCATATGATTATGAGAGACGCCGTAGCGGAGGGCTGCGGGAATTTCGACCACCTGGAGTTCTTTAACGTGCACCCAAATCTGAGCGGACGGGCCTACATTTCCGCCTCCATCGAAAATGTAGCCGCCGCAGCCGGGATTCGAACCCACGACCTGCGGGTCAGCAGCCGAGTACAGCACAACGTTACGAGGTGGAAGTCAATGATGCCGTATATGACTTCTGTGTCATGATTATCATGTTTGAATGTGTCGTTAACCTTCGTCATCTATTCACGTCACGTGACACCAAATTAATTATATATAGAGCTAGCGAAACGGCCGCGAGCACGCTATGAGCGTGGTATGTTGTCATGTTCTTACATGACACGCCTCTCAGGATTATTATGTTTGCACCAGTCATATATTTCGTCATTCCATTCATGTCACGTAACCCAAAATTTGGTATATGTAGAGCTAGCTAAACAGCCGCGAGCGCATCATGAAGGGCCCAATATACTTCAATGTAGCGTTGATGCGCGCGCACGCTGGGCACAGCGACGCTACGTTAGCAAAACGCGAGCACTCAATTGTCTCATGCCAGGCGCGACCAGCGTCCGTCGGCGCTGCCCGATCGAAACCGGTGCGAAATGCGACATGCCTCATTTCGCACCGAAGCGTCACCCAGACAACACTGCGTCTCTCTTTTTCCTGACGGAGGGATACCGGACGCGCTGAAACGCACATGCATCAAAACAACGCAGCGCAGCACATGCCTGCGAGTATATGACAGGACTGACACCTGGCGTGGCAACCCTGGCGTGACGCGACGAAATTAACGCCCGCCAGCACGCGCACCACATCACGTCGAAATGTATTGGCGCCTTGACTGAGGCATGTAGTCATGTTCTCACATGACACGCATCTCATGATTATCATGTTTGGATGTGCCATTCACCTATGTCATCCGTTCGGGTTGCGTTATACCGAGTTTGGTACATGTGAAGCTAGCGAAACGGCCGCAAGCGCATCATGAGCGTAGCGTGTAGTCATGTTATATGACACGCATCTCATGTTTATCATGTTTGCGCCAGTAACATACCTTCGTCATCTATTCACGTCCTGTTATACCAAATTGAGTATAAGTGAAGCTAACGAAACGGCCGCGAACGCATCATGAGCGTGGCATGTAGTCATGTTGTTACACGACACGCATCTCATGATTTTCAGGTTAGGGTCTGTCGCTTGTGTTCGCCCTGCAATCATGACATACCTTACCAGTTTTGCAACATGCCATATGAAAGAAACCACCGCAAGAGCGTCAGGTTCATGAAATGTAAAAAATGGCATTCATGGCATACACGTCATGATTTTCATGTTATGACTACTCAAATATATTCTTCATATAGTCATGTTATGCCATACAAAGTTTGGTGTCGATACCATTATTGAAACGGCCAGGAGAGCTAAAAGTCATAGGCGGCTAGATAGATAGATAGATAGATAGATAGATAGATAGATAGATAGATAGATAGATAGATAGATACACTCAAACTCACCGAAGTTCGCTAAGAAATGCTTCGCATTTAAAAAAGCAGTGCAAAAGGGGGTACTGCAAGGCACTCAAAAGTAATCATATAATGGTTAATTAAAACAGCTTATTCCCTCACGAATCTAAGTGCGAGGGTAGTTTTAGTAATTTGTCGCACACTTCAGGCGCCTTATCTCTCCTTCCAAACTAGCAGCCGTGATGGGAGATGCGCAAGAAAGTGCGAGGAGATGTGTGCTTTCGTCCGCTCGCGTCATCACCTTGAGTACTTCCGCTTTCTTTTTTTAGATGCGGAGCATCTAATACTCGAGGCTTGTAGTGCGGCGCCGTCCGCAAGCTTCCTCCTCCTTCTTCCACCATCTGTGCATCCCTTCTTCCTCTACACACCGCGCGCGCTTCACTCCTCCACCATCTGTGCACCCTTCCTCCTCTACACACCGCGTGCGCTTCTCCTCTTCACGAACATTCGCTAGCTGTATAATGTAGCGCGCATGCGCCGTCACGCTTCGAGAACATCGGCAGCTGACGCGCGCGCATGCGCCGTCGCGCTTCGAGAACATCGGCAGCTGACGCGCGCGCATGCGCCGTTGCGCTTCTCCCCCTTCTCGAACATTCGACAGCTGACAGTGCATGCGCCGTCGCGCTGTATATATACTCAAGGTCGGCGCTCGCTCGCTCAGTTGCCGCTCGTCGGTTGGTTTGTACGGCGCGTCGACGTCCAAGGTCGTGGTGAAATGAATTCCAACGAATCCACAAACACAATGATCGACGTCCCTTCGACTAGCGCCGCCCTTTCGCATTCGTGTGTACGTGTTCACTCATTTAACACCCCCTCCTACAACCACGTTAACCAATTTAGCCATCGACCCAAGTAAGTCGCAATTTAACACCCCATTTCACAACCACGTTAACCAATTTAGCCATCGACCCAAGTAAGTCGCACTTTAACACCCCGTTAACCAATTATATGCTCCGCATCCTCCTCAGTGTTCCCCCGAGGGAAGCTGCGGGCAATTTTTTTACATACTATAATAGGTGCAATCGCGAGAACGCGCGGGAACATCGTGTCTTCCCGTGGCCGTTATATTGCCATCTGTCGCGATATCTTAAAAAAATTGGGGAACTGTTTAGCTTTGCCTCCAAGAGTTGAACGCGATAGAGATATGCTGTCGGTAAGAGTTGAACGTGGTAGGGATGTATAGTTGAATACGATAGAAATATAACGTTGGACCTCTGAATTGTGAGTGCGAGCAGTTAGCCACTGAGCCACGAAGGAGCACTTCCTTCAATGTTCAATGGCAAGCTATTTATATCTACCCTTTACCACTGGTGATGGTCATCTCGGTAGGAACTATCGTGTTTTCAGAATTACAAGCGAGATGGCGCAATGAGTGAAAGTCGCCACATGGTCATGACGTCGCGGCACGCGCTCTCATCTCGCACGCGTACTTTGCCCCGCGGAGAGGGAACAGGGTGGATGTTCACGCGTTCGCCTGCTTATTTCGTGGTGGGGAAAATCTTACGCTTTAAGCTTTCACCAGAGCGATTCTGTTGTAGTTAGCGGGTGCACAAAGGTCACTGCAATCGTTGCACAGTCTCCGTTTGAAAAAAAAAAGCTTGCTTTGCATACACAGCGAAGTGACATTTGAGACGCTTATTCGCGTTCATCTGTACTTGCCTCTAAAAACTAGCAGGTGACAACTTTAGGATGTGATGAAATCTGTTGAAAAACTGCCACTTGCACCTGTTCTCATTAACTAACTGGAACCTCTTGTCTGCAAGGGATGTGTATGATGACAAGGTAGTGGCTTCCGACCATACGAGCGTCAAATCAGCCATTCAGATACAGAATATATGTTAGCTTGAAACAGGAGCAACTAATTACACAGATAACTTGAAATAACATATAGAATGCTTCACGCTTTGACTATCGTCTATTGATTTTTGTAGTAAATTGGAAAACGCGTGGGCTTTAAGTAATCGTTAGATGTTCTTTCGAGAGACTTGGTGGTTCTGGAGGCATAGTAGCTAATGATACCTTAGGCAGCTCCTTCAACAGCGTATGGTCTGGAGCATAAGCTGCGTTCCTATGGCTGCCACTTCAATTTTTAGTAGGTGCTCTTAACGTGAACCCAGTCAAGAGCAACCTCCCTCCTGCAGGTACGTTCAGAGTACCTCCCATGGCTCACCAGCCAACTTCACTCCGTTCATGTGCAGTCTACGGGCATTCGGCATAGTTCTAACCCACGGGGCAGGCTTAACAAAACCTCGGCTTCCGAAATTCCAAAGCACAGCAAGAAGGCGCTATCAATTAGGCCCTTTTTTACGAAGCGGGCACCTGCAGTTTCACAGGCGTACAATTATATTTACTGACGTATAACTGTTCACGTCACACATTATTTCCGGTCACATTGAGTTTGTGAAACCACCTAGAAGACAGCTTTGTCGTGGTCAGCCACATATGGCCTATTTATTGTAATATTTTTGTTTAGTGTGGTTTTTGTTCCATTATCTGAGAACTACAGCAGAGCAGTCAAGCACGTATGCTCGTGCATTCACTCACTCACTCACTCACTCACTCACTCACTCACTCACTCACTCACTCACTCACTCACTCACTCACTCACTCACTCACTCACTCACGCACGGCATTATAGCCAGTGTACTTTGGAAGGCCACGCATGCTGTATTTCGCAATGTCGGAGTAAACTGCTTCGTTTCTACTGGACGTTACTCCTGAGGCCACCTCGCCTGCACTGTTGCTGGGACCTACTGTTTTTGATGAATCGCTGCGAGGCGATTGGTCGGACCGACTGACCGACCGAGCAATGATGCATTGCCTCAGAATATGCTGATTTGTTTCCAATATAGGAAGCAGTTCGGGCATGTTGCTGACTGGACCATTCTCCAGCTTTCGAGGAGGGTAGGAAGCACACCCTACCCCAGTCGCCACATAGTGGTCGCCAGGCAGAAAAGATGCCGTCGGCGCACCCCAAGACACACGACTAGAGCAAGTGCGGTGGGCTGGAGGAGCTAAGAAGTGCAACAAAGCACTTGTTCTGTTCAACACATTCACCACAGGACAGGTCGACGGGACATGGCAAAAAAATGCATTGTGTGTAGAAAATGTTGTTAACGATTTAGAGTACTATAGTACTCTACTTTGGGAGGGCATAAAGCCGTATTGCAAAGCCACACTGTTGCATGTGCTTGGAAAAAGCGTTTAACAATTTAGAGTACCTGGTACTGTACTTTGGGAGAGCAGAAAGCCGTCCCAAGTAGCTGAAGATAACAGTTCGCCATTAGTTACGGCGGTGAAACAGTGCCATGCTGTACATGTGTTTAGAAAAAAGTGCTAAACGAATTAGAGTACATGATAATCTATTATGGGAGAGCTGAAAACCATCCCATACGAAAGCCCTTACCATGCGTGTGTATAATCATGCAGTACATGAGTTTACATAAAGCGTTAAACGATTTTGAGTACTTGGGAATCTACTATGAGAGAGCATAAAACTATCTCGTAGGGTTCACACGGAAAAAAAAAATCACAGCATATCCACGGAGTGAATGATGATGAGTGGGGTGAAGCGTCCGTCAGTCTGTCCGCGCTTCTGTCCGTCCGATCGTTTTTGCTCCCGTTCATCCGTACTTTCGTCCATTCAAGAGTCCATGCAACTGTTCGTCCGTCTATCCGTTCGTGCGTCCGTCCGTGCTTCCGTCTGTCTGTGCCTCCATGCATCCGTCCGTATGTACGTCCGTCCGTCCATGCGTCCATCCCTGCGTTTGTCCGTCCACCCCTGCATCCGTCCGTGCGTGCGTCCATCCGTTCGTCCATGCGTCCACCCGACCGTCCGTCCGAGCATCTGTTTGTCTGTCCATCCATCCGTCCAAATATCGCCATCTTGCACCTTTTCATCATATAAAAGTACCGCCATCCAGCGGACATTCCAAGGACTAAACGAGAGGTGACTACCTACTACTACTACTACTACTACTACTACTACTACTACTACTACTACTACTACTACTACTACTACTATACTACTACTACTACTGCTACTGCTACTGCTACTGCTACAACAACAACAACAACAACAACAACAACAACAACAACAACAACATCACGGACGCACGACGCAAACTTAATGAGAATGAGCTTCGCCCCTAAAATGAAGCCAAGCGTTGACAGGGGAGATCCTGAGCGTTGTGCTGTGCCGTTCAGAAAAAAAATGGTAAACGCTTGTGAGTACTTAGTACACCACTATCAGATCATGTGTTTAGATAAAGTGGGTAACAATTTCGGGTACTAGGTACTCTACAATAGGAGGGTTTAAAGCCGTGCCGTTCTATATACATTTAGAAAAAAAGTGTTTAACGATTTCGGGTACTTCTAAACTATGGGAGAGCAGTGCCCCGTCCCTTGCTAAAACCAATGAACCTTTCTGTTCTGCGAGCTGAAGTTGAAACATAGAGAAACATTCGAAGTGACCTTGATGTCGATTCATCTGAGATATTTCAGAACGTGTGTATTTGCGTTACTGGTTTCCGTAAGAAGTTTCCCACTATTGACATTCTCACTTTAAGATGACATCATCAATAGTCATCTCGACTGGCTACTTTTAACTGGAACAACGGTCTCTAATTTCGCAACCAACTAAGTAGATACATTTACAGAGAAAAAGCACTTTATCTCTGAGCAAGCAGAACTCGACACACCGAGGTTTCCGAGATGAAGTAGGGGCAAGCCCTCGCTTCACATTTGCCGGTAAGTCATTGCGAGAGCTTCCATTCCCGAATTTCGTAGCGCAAGTAACACTGGCCGAGGTTGAGCAGTTTCGCGTGGCTTACGCTGAGGAGCTCTGCGCAAGCGCGAGAATCAGTGGCGTCACACGAGGCGCAGCTGGTGCGCCGAGAACGCCTGGAAGCTCCTGGAGGGGCGAGTCATTAGTGGGCTAGCTCGTGGCTCACGTGAGATCGCTCACCATTCCATCCGTCTATCTGTCCATTCTTCCATCCATGGTCCATCTGTTCATCCGTCCGTGGTTCATTTGTGCGTTCGTTCGTAGCTCACGTTACGTATATCCCGAGATAGCCGAGCTATGCCACTGATAATTTTTTTCACTTTATCCCCTCTTCCACCACCTCGCCCGGTAAAACTGCTGGACTTCAAATAAAGTACATTCATTCATTCATTCATTCATTCATTCATTCATTCATTCATTCATTCATTCATTCATTCATTCATTCATTCATTCATTCATTCGTCCTTCTTGCTAGACGCAGGTAAGCAGGAGCGTATGATGGAAACCAAGATAAGCGTTCTCAGATTGTCCAGGATAGTTAAGAAAAGTTAAGATAGTCAAGTCCATCACCCGGACAATGGTCAGCGCAACAAGGAGAAATGATGTGCTCTGTTAATAAAAGTGTGAAAGACGGAAATTTCTCGCTAACGTCTGCTAAAATAGGTCATTTTGAAAATATGGTCATGACGTTTATCCGGCTTTCGAGATTGGTTTAAATGCTTGCAACGAATGAAAGCCTAGCAGCTAAAAAAAAAGAAATGGAACACAAAACACGGATATGCAGTGAGGTTGACAAGGCAAACGTCTGATTTACTACATTACAACGAGAATAGCAAATTGAGAAAATGGGCATTATAAAAAAACAAAAAAGAAGTAGAGCTGGAGAGCAGCGCACGCGCACTCGATGATGCCAGAGTTTCCATGACTGACGTGCACAACTTCAGCGCTCTGAGATCGTATGGGGAAATCGCGGCCTTTGTGACCAATATGTGTGCTCTGGTGAGCGAGCTTGTACGACAGCCATAGAATGTATTACCCGATTAAGCGCTTAAGCAGAGGGGATGTTTAAACACTGAAATACGCAAAGTGCGCCGATTGTATAACATTTTTTCACGGACCTACTAGAAAATATGGCTTAACGTGCTTTGTTTGTTTTTTTCTATCGGGCCCCGGACTGCTCCATATGACAAACGAGAGAAGAGAAAAGCTTCCATAGGCGACAGGCGTAAACAACAAGAAATTTACAGGTATTGTGCGTTTTTGATGGAAGTGTTCAGTGGTGTCGGCCAGCTATCGGTGGTGGTGGTGGTCTCCTTATTACCCCAAAAAGGAAGGCCCCAGTACGAGTACTGGTAGCGCTGATTTAGAGGAGGTGGGCGGGAATCTGGGTGTGATAACAAGTGATATAACAATAACGAAACAATAACCGGCCACTCCACCACTTCTTTTTAGTGAATTACATCAAGAGTAGACTTCAGAACGTATTAGAACAGCGTTCATAAATAGTAGGGTAATTACGAATTTTGATATAACACTAAGTGTCACGCTGGACAGCCAAAATTTATTAAACGAAACCGCGATCACCTTTGTACACTGTCAGTGACGCCAAGGCCACCGACGAGTTGTCACCAGTTTGCCGCTCGGACGCATGGCGTCACCTCGTGTACCGCGCGAGCATTTGTACGGTAACAAGCGGAAAAACCTTGCGGCGCCATTTTTGATTGTTGTGAGAAATTGTGCGCATGCAGGCAAAAACACTCACGATAAAGAAAACCAAAAGGAAGAAAATTAGAAGACAGCGCCGACAATAATAATAATAATAATTGTTGCGACTTCATAGAATTGCGATATGATTATGACAAAGGCCGTATAAAAGGGCTCCAGAAATTGTCACCTGCTGGCGTTCTTTGACGTGCGTTTAAATCTATACACATGGGTCTCAAAGCATTTTCACCTCCATCGGAAATGTGGCCACTACGGCTGGGATTCGATTCCGTGACCGAGCATCATTACCACTAGACCACCATGGTGGGCCGAGGAGAAAACAAAATCTGGAGGAGTGAGTGAATTGAACAATGAACTTAAAATAAAAACTTTGTTCAATAAAAACGCTGGTTAATGATTAAAATACCTGTCCACCTAGTCCAATAACGTTTATTATAACCGCTGTCACCAACATGACCAGAATTTGGGGACATTTGCACTTAACACCATCGCTCGTAGACCACAGCGGTGGTCGGCCGTAACTGAACGTAGAACACGTGAAAAAATCATATCTGAATAAAAAAGCTAGTTATTGATTGATTTGTGGGGTTTAACGTCCCAAAACAAAAAGCTAGTTATCAAAAACGACTTTTGGTTTTATAGAAACTTAAACAGTCGGGCAAGGTTACAGTCCCGCGCTACAAACCACCAATGTTACCACATAGTTTAATATTTAACAATGGGATCCCATGTGAAGTCCCCCACCACTCACAGAAACGCGTGTTTCTATGGGTAGTGTTCAATTCTTCTGGGATTGCTTTGTAGTGCGACAGTGTAATTTTACCGAACTGTACTGTACTGCATTGAACCCGAAGTCGTTTTTGATTACTAGCCTTTTTCAAGAGATATAATTTTTTTTTCACCTATTCCTCATTCAGTTATGGCACGCCGCCGTTTCTGCTGCCGAGAGATGGCGTGACGTTCAGATGTCTCCAATTCGTGGGACTGCCAGCGCTTTAAAAGCCACGTTGTGGAATGAGATGTGGTATGATTGAATGTGGTAGACCCCATATTTTGCTTGAGTAGTTCGCGGATGCAATGCACCATGAATGGGTGTGTGCCATGAACTCAATCGTAGAGGCACGTTCCGTAGATGCTTCGCATTTCCGCAACCACTATAATAATTTAAACCCTAGTCACGACAACACGTATTTCTGTTTGTTGGGATTCTGCTCAAGTTACCCCACAGATTTTCCCTTTAAGTGATATAAACAGACCTCACCTGAGGAGCGAGAGTTCTACCTGGTGCTGCCCGATTACTTAAACGTCGTAGACGAGGGCGAATATGCAGAGCTGTGTGGGTTGTGCAACGAGCAGCGCTTTCTCGCAACCTTAAAATGGAGAAAGCATCAGACTATTCAAAGTCTGTAAGAAAGTCTGTTGTTTGTCTCCTCTCTCGTTTCCCGTTGGTTTGCGCTTCCGATTATTCCATTATGAATCTGTAAGAAAATGCTAGTTGAGTGGTTCTGTATCGTTACACAATATTGATACCACACTGCTTACTGAAGAGTGGAATAAGGTCTTAGAAAAGCAATACATTGTAAAAAGAGTTACCGATAGCGATAAAAAGAAAACACCAAAAAATAACACGAAAGAGTACTCATAAACCGCGTAGTTAGTTTAACCTTCATTACCGGAGTGAACATACTGGTGAAAATCTCTCGTGCAAGGTTTGCTTAACACGGGGATCAACAAAATAAAAAAAAACTGAATACTAATCACTCTAATTCCTCGATGGGCATGGTTATATATCCCGCTTGGCGGAGACGTGAGTTATTAAATTAACGCATCGTAGAAGCATATGAGACGTGGTTCGTTGCTTGTTCTCCACAGAGTCTAGTTCGCTATAGGTGGCTCAAAGAGACTTTTAAGTGTGTTGGTGCAATCATGGTTGATATGCGAGATTTAACGTCATAAAACGACCGTATGGTTATGAAAGACACCGTAGTGGAGGGCTCCGGAAATTTTGACCATCTGGTGGGTGCAACAATAATGACCCCCCCCCCCCCCCCAAAAAAAAAAAGGTAACGCAAATCAACAGCTTCGTATCATTCTACTAATTTCATCTACTCTTTTCTATAAATTATGTTTTTTGTGTGTGTTATTTGTCTCCCTTTTGTTTTCCTTTGTTTCTCTTCAATTTTAATTTGTTTCGTTCTGTCTCTCTCGGCATTTCTCGTCAACTGTTTTTCTCTCTCTTCGTGCTTCATTTCCTTTCGGCCTTACGCTCTTTTTATCTTTGTAATTCTCTTTCTTTTTACGCTACGCTTTGGTCTCTCTTCCCTCCTCCTTTCTCTAAAACCTTCCACGGTGGTTTAGTTGCGCTTGACGGCTCACCCGTAGGTCGCGAGATTGAATCGTGACCGCGACGGCCAGGAAGTGATGAAGGCGAAATGCTTGATGCCCGTGTACTTGGATTTAGGTGCATGTTAAACAACTCCAGGTCGTGAAAATTTACGGAGCACTCCACTACGGCGTCTCTCATAATCATATCATGGTCGTGGGGCGTTAAATCCCCAAATTATCATTATATGTCTTTCTCTCCTCCAAACCTTCTCCTTCACCCTTTCCACCCTACCCCCCAACTCTATGCCATCATCATCATCATTACATCATCATCATCATCATCATCGTCATCATCATCATTTTCATCCTGACTATGCCCAGTCCAGGACGAACGCCTCTCCCATGTTCCGCCTGTCAACTCGGTCCTGTGCTTGCTGCTGCCATATTATACCAGCACATTTCCTAATCTCATCTGCCCACCTAACTTTTTTTCTCACCTTCACCCTCTTACCTTCTCTTGAAATCCAGTCTGTAATCCTTAATGACCAGTGGTTATCCTGCCTTCACGCTACGTACCCTGCCCATTCCCATTTAACTTTCCTGATTTTCACTATTATGGCCTTAACACCCATTTGTTCCCTGATACACTCTGCCATTTTCTTGTCCCTTGAGTTGCACCTATCATTTTCTTTTCCATTGCTCGTTGCGTCGTCCTCAACTTAAGTTGTACGTTCATTGTAATCCTCTAGGTTTCCGCTCCGCAAATAAGTACCGGTAAGATGTATCTGTTATGTACCTGCCTATTGAGGGATAGCGGCTATCTACTATTCATGACTTGAGAATGCTTGCCGAGTGTGCTCGACCCCATCCTTATTCTTTTAGTTACTTCAATCTCGTGGTTTGGCTCCGCGGTTACTACCTGTGCTAAGTAGACATGCTTCTAAATCTTCAAGTGCACTGCTACCTATCTCGAAGCGCTGTCCTCTCCCGAAGTTGTTGTGCATTACTTTGTTTTTTTTTTTTGCAGGCGAACTTTAGGGCCTTTCCTGCTTGCATTGTCTAATTCAGTAATTCTTAAATTCACTTTGTCTCCTTAGTCAGCAACGCAATTTCATCGGGGAAGTGCAGGCTACTAAGGTAGTCTCCATTAATTTGCATCCCTAACTCTTCCCATTCGATAGGCCTCTGAAAACGTCCTGTAAATACGCGGTCAACATAATTGGAAAGATCGGATCCTCTTGCATTACACCCTTCTTTATTGGTATTCTGTCACTTTTTTTGTAGATAACCATGATGGCAGTTGATCTGCTGTAGATTTCTTCCAGAATGTTCATACATGCTTTGTCGATGCCCTGATTCTAAAGTGTCTGCATCACTGCTGACATCTCCCCATAATACACCAAAGTATTATTTTTTTCAACCTCTTTCTATTTCTTCACCCATTATTTTGTCGTTTTTTTTGCGCATCCGAGTTACTGCTGGACAAATCGGTGCACTTGTTCTGAAGGCGAAGCAGTAGATGAAGAAGTGGACGAAGATGGCGAGTCAGTTCGTAACGATAATAGTTGTTTGTGATGGACAAATTACGGTGAGCTGAAAGAGCTGCGCTGTTGAGTCATTTTAACAATAACACTCTCGCAGGCTCTGTGTTAGTGTTAGACATCGAAAAAAAAGTTTGTAAGATTATGTGTTTGGAGTAGGCTCTACGATTGACATCATAGGCGTGCGAACAAAGGGGAGGAGGGACGCCAAGCCTACCCGTGCCTTTACTCAGTCGTGCCCGCTCTGCCAGCTGTGCCCGCTCTGCATGTCTTTGACCATAATGGCGGTGACGGTGCATGATTTTGCATTCTAAGCATTGTTCACTGAGGACCTTTACTCCCGGAAAGCTGGACACCAAACTTAAGCCTTTGAAAGATGCTCGTCGTTGCTCCATTTTCATTTTGCAGTCTTTACGAGGATTGTTTTCTTCCATAATTGACGTGTGTGTGTGTGTGCGCGTGTGTGCGTGTGTGTGTGCGTGCGTGCGCGCGCGCGCGCGCGTGTGTGTGTGTGTGTGTGTGTGTGTGTGTGTGTGTGTGTGTGTGTGTGTGTGTGTGTGTGTGTGAAGGGGGCTGCGTTGAAACAGGCCTCTTTTACCCCAACACCCCTCATGGGCAACCTTGTTGCCGCATATGACCACCATCGATAACTTCTTAGTATCTAAAAGAATTCATATTTCTGGCAATATACTGAACTAGTGAGTATGTTTTTGATACTAAACCTATACGTTTTTTTTTTGTATCACATACTTGGTAACGTCCCGGTGGCACTTTGAAATGGTTGCTTACAAGCTCATATTTTATACAATCTTCTTACTCGCGTGAGTGAAAAAACAATGGAAAGACTGGGAGGTCAACGAAGTTGCACCCAATTCACTACCATACATGGTAGGAGGGGAAAGGGGAGGAAAATAATAGAGAAAGAGGGGACCACTAATACGCTAACACTGATAACAGCGTTAACCCCGCATACCCGGAAGGTCTCAAACAGCGATGTGTCACTGAGCACTGTTCTACTTCCACAGCCTTAGTTGAAGTAGACTGCAATCGATGATGTCAATGAAGTATTGCATGAACTGGCTCAAATGTATTGAGGACTTGCAGTGCGCTTCGAGATTACGCGCGCACTGCTCACCGGAATGACGACCGTTACTCGAGAACCAACCAGTTGCCAGCACCTTATTTGTGCACCAATGTGCCGTTACGTAATAAAAAAGAGAAACACTTCGAGCATTGCAAGGTAATGCTTTTTTTTTACTTCTGCGAAAAAAGCTTACGCTCAGCGACCATGCCATGACATCTAGGGCGCTTTTTCTCAAAGAATCGATCGAATCGCGACGGCACTTCCAACATCATCGAATAGATGGCGCCATATATGCTCCCATAGTTTCCCTTCTCACATGTTCCCCCCCCCCCCCCTCGCGAAACTTGCGAGGACAGCGGCTCGCGCCACTGGGATTTCAGACTGAGGATAATATGCACCGATCTTCTCGCGCAGAACATCAAATAAACGCTTTATTCTTTCTCTGCCTACGAGCATATCATTAGAGGGCAAAATCAAGTTCTGTCGTTTTACCCGTGAAAACTATGATCTATTTATAAATCACGCAGTTGTGGAGTCCTCTGCTTTGACATTTGCTTCTCAAGGATCTGTTAACGCATGTCATGATATAGTGGACGCGTCAAGCACAAGTGCTTTTGATATAGAAGATCTTAATGATGTATGTAACTTGTGCTACATTTTGTGAAAACGTCTCAGGTGGGTATGTGCTACAGGAGAGAGAGAGAGAGAGAGAGAGAGAGAGAAACAGAGATTGAAGGCAGGGAGGGTAACCAAACTTTGGCTCGGTTGGCTACCTACCCCCCACTAGGGGGGGGAAGGGAGAAAATGGAAAAGAAATAGAGAAAAAGAAAGAAGAGTAAGCAACAGATGGCTGAACAGTTAGCTTGAAACTACACAACACGGTCTCGCGCTGTTCGTTCACAAGTGCGCGTGAAGTCTGGTGGTCCTCAAGAAGCATCAGAGCGCCTTCGTAGCCCTGCGCGCATGTTGAAGCCACACTACCAAATAGGACAGGTGCGAATGTCAAGAAAGAACTCTGCCTGGCTGGTGGATCGCGTGGAACACGCGAAAGAGAAAATAGAGAGAGAACGAGAGAGAACGAGAGAGAGCGAAAAAAAAGAGTTATTGTGGTCGAAAGAGGGAGAGAAAAATGGCCATAAGTAAAATGACTGAGGACATGAAAAGATCAAAAGACAAAGAAATTCGTAGAAAAGAGAGAGAAAAAAAACAAAGAGCAAGATCGAAAGAGAAAGAAAGAAAGAAGTAGAAATAATGAAATCGAGAGACAAAAAACAAGCAAAGTGGAAACGAAAAAAAGAGAAATAGAGATATTGAAGAAAGAGAAAGATAAATATAACATTTCAACCGCCATCAAAATAGGGTTGATGCGACCAGAAAGTGCCACCGCAACATCTTGTGGAAAAGTGGTTACAGCAGGCTTATAAAATCATTTTCTTTAATTTTGTTATCAGATGCCCACTTCAGAGTATAGAAACCGTGTGGTGGTCAGGGCGTTTTCAAGACTTTTCTTTTGGTAATCTGTCACATCAAAATTTTCTAGTTGTTGTGGCTATTCTCTCGAAGATCAGCTCCAGCAACGTGGCGTGCGGCCGGAGCTATTCTCGTAGTTTACAAAGGCAGTCTAGTGAACACCGTCGACCGACATTTGAGCTTCATTTAGAGAAATTTTGGGCATGCTATCTTTTGACAGCGCAACCATTTCCTAGAGCACCGGTATAAACTCCAGGCAGACGCTCACTGTGCCTAGTGTGCTCCACGGCACACCAGGGATGATTCATCCTATCCCGCTTGACTTATTTACTACGCAGGTAACAAATTACCACTGCCTTTACGCTAAGCGAACTGATTGGTGATCATTACATGTTCTGCCGAGCCCACGGCGCTCCATTTGAGTAGTTCTCGACTGTGCGAAAATGTTATTGAAATTGTTGTTATTAGTAGGCAATATTGATACTAATCCTGGACCTACAAATGAACACAGTGCAGTGCCTTCTGATATGCTTGATGAGGCTGGAGACATTACAACCTGTGCCGTCGGCCATGCTTGAGCAGTTGAGTTCAATCCATTCAACCCTTGCTGATTATGAAAAAAAAAACGTTCAATAATCTGAGCTCACGGCTGATCAAGATAAAATCTGACTTACTGTCACTTCCGAATTACAGTCTCGAATTGACAACGTTGAAAGTGTTGCCACTAACAGCGCTGCTCAAGTAACTAGGCTGTCTGAGTGAATTAGCGACATAGAAAACAGATCCAGAAAGCGTAACCTGATTTTTACGCGCTTATTGATGTGCGATACTAGGCTTGGCGTGATAGTGAAGAATTAATCATTGAACTTTGTCACAAAAGTCTGGGCATGACAATTCAAAGTCGAGAGATAGAACATGCCCAGTAATTCGGACTTTGTCGAGAGGGAAACGGCGGCCGATAATAGTGAAATTTTCACACTTCAGAGACAAAGAAGCGCTTCTTTCGTCTAGCAGTAAGCTGAAAGGCACAGGTTGCGGCATCAGTGAATACTTCCCCCCGGAAATTCGCTCCGCCAGAATACACCTTATCGAATTCGGTAAGGCGCAGCACTCCCCGTATAAGCTCCGTTAGGACAAAGTCATCTGTGGCCGTAAAACATGCATTTATTATCAGGCTAGGCAGTTGGTTGTCGAACGTCAAGCCCCGCCGCGGTGGTCTAGTGGCTAAAATACTCGGCTGCTGACCCGCAGGTCGCGGGTTCAAATCCCGGCTGCGGCAGCTGCATTTCCGATGGAGGCGGAAATGTTCTAGGCCCGTGTGCTCAGATTTGGGTGCACGTTTAAGAACCCCAGGTGGTCGAAATTTCCGGAGCCCTCCACTACGGCGTCTCTCATAATCATATGGTGGTTTTGGGACGTTAAACCCGACATATCAATCATTGTCGAACGTCAAGCCTAGAAATGAGCGCAAAAGCTATCAAGGCCGAATCAAAGTGTTAAGCAGGATATTTAGCTGTTCTGTTGATGGATCGCACCTCTTCCCAATCTACATCAACGACTGGACATCTACTGTAACCTCTGTAATATGTCCAATAACCTCTCTGACGTATGTACTCTTCAGGAAGACCTCTTTCGTATTCAAGACTGGTGTACCACATGCACATGGTCCATGTCACTGAACACCGGTAAGACTGTGAATATTTTATTCCATCACTGACCCACCTATGCACCCTCCGTGTACAAGACTAATAACTGCATTACATTTAATGTGCAATCCTTCAAGTACCTTGGACTTGACCTGTATCAAGATTTGTGTTGGACTGATCATGTTACACACATTATTAATTCAGCTAACAAAATGCTTGGTTACCTTTGCCATTATCTTTTAATGGCATGGTAACACGTAAGATTACTTGGATTATAAAACGTTCGTGCGACCTAAACTTGAATATGCCTGTGATACTTTTGACCCCCCGCAATCTAATCTCACTAAGGCCCTCTAATCGATTCAGAACTGTTCCGCTAGGCTTATTCTTTCTGAGTACTCATATCACAAGCGTTTCGTCTCTAACGCCTAAACTGAAGCTAATACATTTTGCCTCTCGTCGTCACAACTCACACCTATGCCTCTACCACAGATTCGTTCACGCCATACCTCGCGACATCCGGTTGGTTCAACTGCCTCATCTAACATCCCGAACAGGCCACCTGAACGCAGTGATTCCACCCCATACCCGCACCATTACATTACATCAGTCGTTCTTCGTCCGAACTGTCCGAGACTGGAATGGCCATCCTGGAGATGTTCCACTGATCCATGATGCAGCGCGCTTCCGATCTACTACCGAACACATAGACTAATATATGAAACTGCTGTTATTAGATTTACTTTTGTAAATAGATTTTCCATTGCCAATATTTAGATTTGGTATTCTCTTATAGTTGTTTATTGCTAATTATTGTATTTGTTATTTTTAAACTTCGGTTCTTATTTCTGATGCCCACCCCTCATGTAATGTCCCTCGGGGTCCTTGAGGTAGCAATAAATAAATAAATAAATAAATAAATAAATAAATAAATAAATAAATAAATAAATAAATAAATAAATAAATAAATAAATTGAATATTTAGGAGAACTAAGTTTTTGTATTTAGAACAAATGTTAGATTATTTACAGTGCGATGTTTTCTATTACGGGAAAGCAATAAGCTCTCCCAATGAACTCGAGTGACGTATGGTAAAGTTTACACAACCAGTACACGCAAACACTAGATGTACTTATACCATGAAAACTTTGAAATTGAGTGTGTCTAGAAGAATCGTTAACAATTTAGATTACTATGTTTACAAAACGTTGTTAACAATTTAAAGTGCTATAGGTGTTCTACAATGGGAGAGCACAAAGCCGTCCCGTAGGCCTCACACTTGATGGGGCCCTGTTGACAAAAATTACGGATACGGCAAGTGGGTTCAGAAAAAGTGTTCGACGATATACAGCACTCTACGTTCTTCATGAGAGATCAGAAACTGTTGAGAAAGAGCGTTTTCTTCGCACGCCTTTGCGCCTGATGAGAATTTCTATAGTGATACATACACCCACGACTCTTGGACGCAAGCCGAAAGGGCTAACTTTGTCCCCCCCCCCCACACACACACACTTGCGCTTGTTTCAAACAAGTCTCACACTTCAATGATCAGCAGTTGCCTCACGCTTGTTAGCCTCAGTTCACATGTTTTATGCGCCAGTAGACGTCTGCTTGAATCATTTGTCTGACGAAGCTGAAAATAATAACTGATTCACCTCTGCACTACCACATATAGATTATCGTACAGGTATAAAACTGTTGTTCTGATGTTTAAATCTTCAACAAGTTTCCGTGTAAAGAATGACTGTGCAATAACCTTGATATTTGCTGCATGTGCCTGACGAGTACATTTGTTTACAAAAACCTTTGAATAATTAGCAATTCTTTTTAAAACTGTACTATAGTGAGATAAGTATTTTTTCGAAAGACTGCCCTTTGCCATAACAAACATGCCTAATAACACTAGAGACTCATCCCCCATAAGCAAGCAAGTTACACTCAGTCATAAATAAATAACGTTCAACAAGCATCCCACTTATTGAGCAGAGTTACCTGGCGCAAACTGCATTTTGTGGTCGCTGTTCCACCTTTCTCACGTCAAGCAACCGCTTTTGCGTGTCGTACGATCGTCGCAGTCAGTTTGTACCCCCCCCCCCCTTTTTTTTTGGTACGGTGGCATTGTGTTGGTCTCTCATGCGGCGTTAGGGCAGCAGCGTTTCCGGGGGGGGGGGGGGGGCTTTGTTTTCCCTTCGGTGTCCATACGCTGCCGGCTACTGCCCTGTGCTCCCTGAAACACCTCGTACGAAGAGAGGAAGCCCCTGCGATAACTCTCGCATATTATTAAAGACGATATTCTTTATTGGGGACCTTCGACGGAAAAATTTTGATTTGTCTGTCTGTCTGTCCGTCTGTCTGTCAGTCTGTACATTTGTCTGTTTGTCCGGCCTAACGATACCTCAAACGGCACCAAACGGCCAACCCCATCCGCAGCGCCCTCCAATATTGCTCAAGGTTTAGCATTCATAGTTGTGCGATTGTCAATTAAAAAGCAATTATTGCGCATATCTGAGACGCCACAACAACGCTTCGATGTTTTCTATGTGTGCCTTTATACTAGAAAAGGCACACACAAGTAACTCTAAGGAATGTAGCGTTTAATCGCGCTGCACTGACAGTGCAACGTGATGCTCAAAAAGGCGTTTCAAACGCTTTGCTATGACGTCACGGTGGTGGCACCTGCCCGTCGCTTTGCGTTCTGCACCTTATCACCTCCGAGACTGGCGCGCATTTTTCTCCGCGTGCTGCAGGCCTTCGTTTTTGAAGATAACTTCCAGATGGCACTTGTGTCTAACGTGCCTAGATGCGCTCGTTCGCCTCCGCCACACGCTCGAGGCACTCTAACGCAGTGCCTGCAGAATACCATTAGCGATTTTCTTGCCCAGAACGTCAAATAAACGTTTTGTTCACTTTTCCCAGACGCAATGCTATCGTCTTTCGATGACATTTACAGTATAATAATGTAGATTCGGGTCATTTTTTTTCTGGGCACTCACCTTCGGTATTTGATGCCTAATGTACATCTTAACCAGGGCCTACAATCAGTAACACTTCCTTCATTTTCATGCTACAGCTGTCACATTTTCTCGCCATATCCAGTCTACCTGTCCTGGGGTAGATGTGTTGGGCAATCCTATCGTTGGCACAACAACCACTCTATTGTTCCTGTTAGTTCCTCCGCCCCTCCGCACTCGCTCTGGTCGTGTGTCTTGGAGCGTGCTGACGGCCTCATTTCTGCTTGGCCACCTCCCTGATTTCATGTGGTGGCTGGGGTGGGGTGTTCTTCCTACGCTTGACCTCCTCGAAAGGTCGAGAATGGTCCAATCAGCAGACATTCCCGAACTGTTTCCTACGAGAAACCTATCAGCATGTTTTGAGGCAGTGCGTCGTAGCTCGTGTTTTCTGGAGGGCCGTGCATGTTGGATTTCATGGCCTTGAATTAAATCGCTTCGTTTCTTCTGGCCATTGTTTTCGAGGCCACTTCGTCTGTTTTCTCCGTGTTTCAGGTGCTTACTGTGTATGACGCAATCGCTGCGAGGCAGTTGCAGCAGGCCGTTGCCGTCGCACACTCTTCCCGATTATGGAGCGACTGTACACAGAGCTGCTATGTGTTCTGTCGGAGGAACTGTTCTTTCTCGGTGAGGAGGACTTCTTTCGTCCCTGGTCCTGTCTCTTTGTATTCGTCTGTGAAAGACACGTGAAACTTCTATTTCGGCCTGCCTAGTTCTTGTAGGCTGATCTTTGTTTATTATCACGAGAAATGCCTTGTAAGTACCATGTAAATATGTATTATATACGTATTTACGTTTTATTTGAGCGTTTTCATTTACCATGCAATGTACATACGTGAGCATATCTTTTTGTGACAAATTTTGGCGTGTCTATACATGCTTTGTTTCACCACGATTTTCTGTTGAAATGTTCTTGATGTCCCCTGTTTGTGAGAACAAATTTCTCTAACCGCATAATTTCTTGAGCTATGCACAGCCGAAACACCACTTCAGCATGCCATAATGAATCTGTGGGCTAAAGTTCTTCACGTTTAAGCTAGCATTTTGTTTCAGCACTCTAGGTGTAGCCAATAGGATGGTTCGAGAATCGAAGGCCGATGTAATAATGTTAGCTGAACTGATCGAAAGAAAAGTGCTCCCGGACGAGTCAACTTCTTTTTGTAACTGAACTCAACAGCTAGAGTAACCATGTTGGAAATGTTCGAAACGTTCACAAAGAGACAAGCGACTACATAAACAGGTTCTTTTATGTACGCGAGTTCGTTCTATTAAAAAAATTCTCGGTATACTACAAAGATTGTTATCCAAGACTTGTTATGAGTGGTGCCCTAAGAATAGTACGAGGAAGCAAAAGAGGATTATGAACTATACGCTCACAGAGTTGCGTAATATTATACCGTCCGGTGAAGTAGCGCACTTTGGACGGACACAGAGAAGACTCCTTTGACGGCAATCGTTTAGCCCCTACTCCAAGACTGTAATCTTTGAAACTTTTTGTCTATGTTTTACACTAAATTAGCTACTTCCCCAAAACAAGGGCACAAGCGGCTATAGTGTATGCATCTGGATAAATTTCGTTGAATAAAGCCAGATTATAAGAATTCATCGATAGGAGTCTAAGCGTCACTGCCTGGGCTCCATATTTTTCTTACAGGAGGGGGGGCGGGTAGACCCTCCCGCTTAAGTAGAAGTACTGTGTAATCTCACGCAGTATGTGTTTGGGCTCATCTACATTGTCCAATGTCGTGGGCTGGATATAACCTCCGCGGGTGCGAACGTCAGATTTGCGCCTTGGTAAGGGCCGGCTCGTTGAGGTTGGTGGGGCGTCCTTTAAGATGGCCCATGCGAGCAGAGAATCAAGTTGAGATGTGATTGAAAATGCCTTTCTCGCCGAGAATATGGCGCACTTTTTTAAAGATTGCACCGATGGCGAAGGCATGGGCGGCAACCAGGGAGTTACGTCACCACGTTTTGAGCAAAATATGTTATGAGATCACCACAACGGAGCCGTAGTTGTCCACCACCGCCGGTGTCCTTAACCGCTATGACGCGAAATAAATTTATTTTCGTTTAGGCGTCAAAACCACAAAAAAAATCGCAGCATATCCACGGAGCGAATGATGATGAGTGGGGCGAAGCGTCCGTCAGCTGGTCCGTGCTTCCTTCAGTCCGTTCGTTTTTGCTTCAGTCCGTCCGCGCGACCATCCGTGCGTCATTCCATCCGTCCGTCCATGCGTCCGTCTGTGCGTCCGCCTAGTGATCACTCCAAGTACCACCATCTCACATCTCGCAACCCCTTTGGCACACACCCGCTCTAGAGTGGGTATGTGCCACCGGTGGGTACATACATACATACATACATACATACATACATACATACATACATACATACATACATACATACATACATACATACATACATACATACATACATACATACATACATACATACATACGGAGGAGCGACAGTCCCATGACATAAGGAGCTTCGCCCCTAAAACTGAGCTACGCGACTAATTGAAATTCCGTTGAAAACTGACCCTACGCAGGCTTCATGACCGGTGAGAAATCGCACTAACATGTGTGATAAAGCGTTTTAGAACAGTGAAGCAACAATTAGGTGTCACCGAATGCCAATTGCTAAACGAATGGTAGTTGATCACTTCCACTCATTACAGAAGCACCATACATAATTATTCATCTTCGTCAGTCACAGCGACAAATTGCACATAAGGCCGAGCAAATGTGTAGCGGGCACAACGCTTGTACGAACGATCCCGAATAATGGTATCGCGACGCTCCATATGGCGTAGTGGGCACCATGCAAGCGTGCTTGTAGTAGGCACCCCAGAAGTGTTTAAAGAGACGCTCCAGAAAAGCCGCTCTTTCAGCTTTCAATGCGACTGGCTATGTTTTGCACCACGAACAAGTTACGCAACCTTGACGTCGATTTCACCACGTATACTTCTCATATGAATGTCCCCCTTTTTCATCATTTTTTGTTCTTTCTTTGTTGCTTGAGGTTTCAAATGCACTCTCGTGTTTAGTAAGAGTTACACCGCTGGAGAACATGTTCAAGCGCACTTTAATGCTTCACAGTGGCGGCGATCTTGACATGTTTTCGAGAAAGAGAAAGCGTCTTTATTAATAAAAGCACGGAGAAGAAGGGCGTGGGAGAAACACGTCTTCCGAGGCAGCCGGGGCAACGGTCTGCATAGCACTGAGGGTAGAATTGTTGAAGAGATGCCAGATTGGGGAAAGTTTTACCCTGTAGCTGGCGTAACGCCATTGCTTCGTTTCACGAGAAAGATGGCGGTGTGTTGCTGTGAGTATGATGGACGTTCCTGCAGTGACAAAGAATGTCGTTCATGCCTCTGCGCGCACGCGTTGTTGCCCGCGAAATTTCCCTCCGGGTGGCCCGGCAAGGCAAGGCAACGATTTCGGGGTGGGGGGATCCTCTTCTCATTTACATGTTTCCGAGTTATCAGGAAAAAGTTTTGATGTTTCTGCGAGTGCGCATCACCTCCCATTGCTTCGACAGTAGCCCTAGTTTCACCCTGTCGTAATATCAGCTTCGAAAATGGTAACTGCCACTCGGGCTTGAAGCCCGAACCAAGGTCTATGCAAACAGGTCACGTCAGGAGAACTGCGGGTCAGAACCTATTGCCAGTGACATCAGCAAAGGGAGTTATAGGTGCCGCGCTTGAAGCACGACTAGGCGTGGAGAGAACAAACACTTTTACCGAAAAGACAAGTTTTATTCGAGGGTGATGAAATCGTTATGTTGTACAAACGACATTTGTTTCCCCAACAATAATATGTGAAGTTAATCAGCAAGGAATTTATGACAGTGTTTAAATATTACGAAAAACCATTTTTAGCGCCCTCTGACAGAGGTGCGTGCCGTTACTACTCAGTAAAGCTGCAGACCTGACGGCGCGGAGAAAGGCGCGCTCGTAAAATTCGTCTACGATGACACGCTCCATTACGTGTTTTGGTGTTCTGCACTTGCATGCTTTCTTTGTGTGCTTGTGGCGGGAACTTAATCTTTGCTGTGCACCGAGTTGCGAATTGCGTGCCATAGTTGGTGTATGCGTTGAGTATATACAGTATCCAACGGGCAACGGCACGATGCGGATAACATCAACCCCGAGCGTTTGCCTCGGTACCCGCGGAAACGATTTCTTGTGCAAGGATGCAACACGTTCGTACGCCTGACGATCCCTGTTCACAATATAAGACGTTGAGGCAACAATTCAGAGTAGTGTGCTCGCTGGATTTTCGTGAATGAGTATTCCTGTGGCCCGATTACCTTCGTGAAGACTCAGTGCCTCCTATCACTCACGTTGCCGGTGAGTAGATGGCGAAGTTCTCTATCGTGCTACGATTCGCATTGCTGTAAACGTTACACGTAACAATACTTTATCGGAGGATAATACAAAACACAGCTCACGTAGTGAGCACGCACTTTTTGTAGTTACTGTAGAATCCCCGATAAGCACCCTCCCTGCCTTTTTTGTACTTTGAAAGATAATCGGACAAGAATTACAGGGGACACTTGATAGTGACAGGGCCAATCTTCAACCTGGCACCCAGAAGAGCCTCTAAAAATGCACACCTGTGTTTCTGACAAATTATTTAATCTAATGGGCATTCATTTAGAGTCTTGATCGAATCGGAGAGAATCCCATAATAAAATTTAATGTGTTGTGGCAAGAGAGCAAAGACAATCTTCGAATAATCTAACAATTTAGGACAAGTCAGAATGCGCCCCATGTCACCACTTGGCGAAACAAATAAGAAATTATCCACATACCTAAATATTCTAAGAGCTTGAGTTCCCAGGAACCACTTGCTTGGTCATTGGTGGATACCTCAAATCGCTCGAGAAGGAAAAGAAGGCTCTTGCTAAGGTAGAAGCGTTTCCTTGAGATTTCACGGCACCACCACTATTGGTGCTAATTGTGTGTAGTGTAATGAAATTACGTTATTGCGAACATAAAAAAAGAGAAGTCTTAAATATGGCGTCACTAGGCGTAATTTCTTCTTATGAGATCTGAATCACAAAAACAATGTGCAATTTAAGGAACCTACGTACGTGTGAAACAAATAGTGACATGTACTGTATTTATGAGATAGACGCCACTTCTTGCTTTAATTAGGCAGTGGACGATGCCTTGAACGCCGAACAACAGTTCCAAGGGTAAGTTTCCGAGTGAAATTAAGGCAAATTAAACGGCAGTGTACTTGAACCACGCTGTCTATAGTCATAATTCGATATTACTTGAGCAGGCGCTGCTGACTCGAAGCGCACCCATCGATGACTCTCCGGCTCGCCTTAGTGTGAATCCTCAGTGATTAGGGGCCCGCGGAAACTGTTTTTCCATCAAATTTTGTGCTAGTGTCAACAAAATGACGTAACTTGCTTGAAAGAGTTTGCGTCCCATCCACTTCATTTTTTTTGCTCCGCCGAATGTTCTTTTCCTCAGACAGATGGCGCTAAGCCTCATGAGCAGCATAAGCCACCATTTTTTGAACGAATCGGCTTCTATGGAAGCTTCAGTGCCAGTTACATTTACCTTTCCCAAATTTCAAGCTTTTATTCAGTAAAAACAAATTTAACAAAATGTTCATTCAAACAAACGAAAGCGAAGTTGAAAGCAAGCAATTGGGATTGATGCGTGCTCTTAGGAACAGCCGAACACTCTCCCAATAACATGAATATATCCACTGTACACCCTCGCAGGGTGCTGGGCCACGCACTCACGTGGTGTAGCCCATACTCAGCACGACAGTATATTTCCACGCAGATGTCTGATAACGCTGTTTAACAGGCGAAATGTCGTTTTTGAGAACTCAGATTTTACGACTGATGAGTCAAGATGGGGATGTTTTTGTCGCCGCAGAGTTATTTCTAATCCCTTTATTTATTTATTTTTGGAGGGGGTAACATAAGTTCCATCGCGGATGCCTTGTTCACTCCGTTTAGTTGTGCCACATAAAAATGTCTTCAGGCATCTAATATTCAAGACGTCTTGCCATAATCGAAAACGATGAAACACATAGTAATGAGAAACACGCTTGAAAGACACATCACTGGCGTAATTTCTGAATGATGCTTGCCCGCGAGACCCTAAATTGCGTGTAGCATTGGCGTAAACCATGTAATGTACGCGTATATAAACAAAACATAACTGATATCCGTTCACTTCATCAATCATTGGTGAGTTGACAAGAAAAGGCACGTGAAAGCGTTCGGTTACAGCTTTCTTCGGTATACGCAACGTCTTTCCATGCTTGTGTCGCATTCTGAAGAATGAACGACATCCATAACCCGCAGTAAACACCTATTTGTCTTTCCCTTTCCTTCTCACTCGCACGCATATCATCATCTCTCTAGCCTAATTTTAAGCACCCTTATAAAACTTTCATCCGCTGTCCCGCGGAGCCATAACATCGGCCCCAGCTGCGCCTGCAGCTGAGACTGCGCGGGCCGCATACGAAATATTGCCAAGTTCCTTCAAACCCCTCGTTCTTTTTTTTTCTGCGCCTTTTCTCGGTGCCCGGTCTTTCGCGGGTTCTAACTAATTTAATGTAGCGGAAACCGGAGTGTGCTCGGCGTACAATGTGTGGGCGTCAGTGTGCGGGTGTAGCGGCCGCGTATGTGTACACCGTCCAACGAGCGAGCAACCGCAGGGACGTGTGCTTTCGATGGCTCACCCGGGACGCGTTTTGATCCCGACGAGTGCGCCAAAGCTTGGCCAGTGCTTTCTGGATCACCGACCGGACACCGGGATCGGATGACGCAGTTTTCGCGTAGATGGCGCCACTATAACGCATATATACGTTTAGGCGCTGTAGTTGCTTTGTCTGCGTTAGTTCTAGCGCGCGAGTCCGCACGCATGTTCGTGTGTTGACCCTTGTCGAGCGAAGATAAAGCGGAAAGTGAATTTGAGACGATATTTGGGGGGGAGGGGGGACACTCCGCTGTTGCTATCTTGTAGCGGCGTCGATGGGTGATGTTTAGCTGCTATTTGGCGTTATAGTGGCGGCTATTGTATTTTTTTTAATGTTCGTGAGTCACTCGATACTCTTTTTTTTCTTTTTTCGCTGCACTATGTATACCGTGAGTCTTGCTGGACGGCACTCTGGGCGGATTGTCACGCCATTGATTTTCGTGTCGGTCGCGAGAGGTGTATGTGAGAGACAAATTTGCGTGACATATGCATGTGCAGATGCTGTGAGCAAGCTTTATTTTGTTTGAACTTTATGACAGAGGTCCTTTAACTTTACAGGGTAAATAATACACCTCTTAGAACACCGTGGTCTCCTGGCTTCTCTTGGAAAGAGAGAAGGAAGGAGGGAAGGAAGGAAGAAAGAAGACAGAGAGGTTAACCGGGTAAATGCCCGGTTTCGTATACCCTACGCTGTGGGAATGGGACAGGGGAGATGACAGAGAGAGAGAGAGAGAGAGAGAGAGAGAGGAAAGCAATGAGGTATGAAAATGATTAATAAGTGCATTGACGCGCATGCGGCGAAAACACTGCACAAGTGTCACTCCATGGCATTTGCACTGGACCGTAGTCCTCAAAACGCACAAGAGTGATTTGCTTGTCTTGTGAGCCGAGGAGGAATGGGAACGGTGCTCCGGCAACATCTAGACGGAGAACAGCCGATCGTCCAATTGCCTCAACGCGTCAGAAAGTGTTCGACTCAGAGGCAAATTGAGGGAGGTGACATAGCAAATTAAGGGTGATTTTTTCCGTACCACGACATTGACTATATAAATATCCGGTTCGCCACCTTACACTGCGCAGTGATGGGGGAAAGTGGCAAGGTAGTAGGGCAAGACAGAGCAAGAGAGGGAGAGAGAGAGAGGGGTAAAGGGAACACGTGCGCAAACCCTGCTCTTAGCAGCTCATGATGACACTTATCGATACTTAAGCCGGCCATTTAGATGTGTTGAAAGGAGTAAAGTGATGTTTGAAAATATCTGTATTTTTTAAGTTCTATTACGTTAATTAGTGTGGCTTAACTTTCATTCCTCTGTTGAAATGAACACAATATAATGCTCCAAGGAAAAGATGTAAGCACTTATGAAATCACTTTGTGCATTGGTGTTGGGTGATGGTCACGTATTTGTCCATGGCGTAATAGGTTAAGTGCTTCCCAGTTAAGTTAAAAAGATAACCGAGAAATCGTATAGCTCGAACAACAGCAGAAAGGCACCTTGAAGGACCAGTTGGAACATTTTACTGCAATAGAAACAGCACGAGAACGGGTCGGCAGGTAACAATACAACAGCATTTGGGGAGTCTGGGGTCTGACTTTCCATACGGTTTTTGTACTGTTTTTCATCGCTGACCTTAAATGAATGACGGGATGACCAAAGGGCCAACAGACCGCAATACTAAACTGCCGTGACGCTTTAGATTTTGTCGCTCTGTTGTTCGCCTTTCTGCAAACAAACGTTACATTCCGCGCCTCGTGTGAATGGGTTGGCATGATTTGTTCCAAATGTAAGTGATTTAGTCTGGTTTTACCATTACTTGAGCAATGAAAGTCAATAGAACTAGGATTTGTAGAGGCCTTAATTCATGAAAATAGCTTGCGAATTCATGACACGATAGCTGTACTCACCAAATTTGGGTTCTTGTTTTTACTTAGGGGGTCATTGAATCATTGGAGTTGCGCGCTATGAACGCAAATTGCTCTTTGAAGTTACAAAATGTGATGTAGAATATGAATGAATGAATAAACTTTACCTAAGGTGTTTTTTATCATTTAAATGTATATAACGAGAGGTTGGTGCCAATGCGTAGTGCCGGTTACTCCTCTTGCACAAAAGTCGGCATCGCACATTTTGTAGCAAACACAAGGCTATACATATGTACATAGCACAACGCTTACACAATGAGTGCACGTTTTTTCAACACTGATTGTCCACACCGCACAGCAATGTCTAAGGTTCAACAGTTTTCTTCGGGCGAGGCGGGGGAAGAGGACACTAACCATGGCTTTTTTTTTGCAGAAAAGCACCTATGTTGCAGTCAACTTCAATGATTTCAGTGACGGCGAAATTATGCTTCTTTTTTTACTGAGTTATTCAATTATAGACCTATTCTTGGCATCTTTGATGCCATTTTTATTATGTCATTGGTTCGAAATGGATCTTCCAGTGTTGAAAAACAACGGCGGCAAAAAAAATTAAAAATTTGGACCATCTCCCCCAGGGGAATCCTGGTGGGATGCAAAGCAGCAGCGTTTAGCACGGTGGGCGTCATTGGTTGACCGGCGCTAACGTGGGTGCTGCGGTGAGCGCTGGAAGATTCGTTTAAAGCGATGGCTCGCGTAGGTCTTGTAGGTGACATGTACAGACATGTTTTAACGCGTACGTTAGGCGCGCGTCAGCTTTATTGCGCGCGAAGCTACGAGACGGTGGTGTAGCGAGTGGTAGTCGCAGCAGGTGTTGCGGATGAACGGACGAGGTGGCAGCTGCGGGCGCCGCGGCGAGCACACAGCAGGCGAGGGAAAGTGTGACGTTAGTGCGCACTGTGAGGGCAGCGTGACGTCAGCGCGCAGCAGCGGCATGATGTACTTGGTACCACGCTAACACAAGTGGCGCGCGGCTTGTTCATACGGTAGGGTGCCTCGATGCCCGCTCCTCGGCGGGCGCGCGCATCGAGGCACCCTATCGTACGGAGGGACAGCGTTACACAGCCTAGTCAAAGAGCTGCTTCGCATCTAAAAGCAGTGTCATTGCACGGCTTTCTATAACTGGCGCTATTGTCGTGGTCATAGGCTGCGACGTAGCAAATACGTACTCTAAGAAACTCTTTCTCTTTTACTATTATTCTTCATGCGAGCGAAGTGAGCCCTTTAGAAATTTCATAAAGCACAAAAGCATAGTCAAGTACAGTGGCGCATAAGAAAAACGCGGATTCACGGAAAAGAAGAGAAAACAATTTTTTCATGTTTACGGAAACTTGAGGACGTTGTTTAGGAATCGATTCAGCATGGGACGTAGAGTATCGTCCATTTACGTCCCGCTGTGTGACGTCAGCCAAAAGGCAACTGCAGACAGTGCGTGTAGTGGGCGTGCGATCCATCAGACGAGATGTTCGCGCCCTCGTGTAGCAAGAGTTCGCAGTGCACGCTGGAAAGAACGACTGTTAAATTCGAAATCCACTTTATACGGCTTTCAGAAATCAATCTGTCGCAAAATCTTGGTGTGCTCCGCAATTACAAGGGCACTCTATAGTCAACAGCAGCTGATCTTTGTGCTAGAAAGGAGACACCTAGTGAGCGCACTTACGTTGCCAAGTGCGGCAGACCCGAAAATTTGACAGCTCCCGTCAGATCCGGCTCAGATAATGAACCAACATCTACTGGTTGGTGTTGACATTCTATATTGCTTTATCATATTTTCAGCGCAATTTTGCAAAGACGACAATATTTTTTATTACATGTAAAAGGGAGCATTTGCTTATTCACGATCATCAACTGATCTCCTTGCCTGTTCTTTTTATACAACATATGCATTACACAAAATAATATAGGGTTTCTCGTTCAGTGACTTCTTAGCGTGGGATACGTAAACGGTGATTGCCAATGGTCTAATTATACGTTGTATCTAACGATGTTGGCAACCTTTATGCACTGATCTCCAAGATTTCAAGCGTAAATTTAGTCTCGAACGGCGACTCTTTCTAAAAAAAGTACAGGCAAAGACCTCACTATAGCGTCATAATGCAAATGTTGTTGTGATTTGCAAAGTTGTGGGCAACACAACCGGAATATATTGCTGTCATTCCTAAACCAGGTCCTTGCCCTGGGAACCTCCATTTTGCGTGATGGCTATTTGCGTGCGTAATTTGGCGTAGTAAAATAACACTTAAATGCTGTGCATAGCAGACTGCATCTGATTCGATGTTGGAGACTGTATCAGATTTGTCATATCGGAGGTCATGCACATAAGAAAGCGTATACAATTTTATTTTGGTTCTTTTAGTTATGCCTGGTTTTGTTTAAAGAAGCAAAAATGTCGAGGCAGAAAACATCGGAAGCTCTTACTCTCAGGGCTGAGTTATAGGAGTGAGAATAATGGGAGAAAGTGCACAGCTTGGCCAAACGCAGAATAGCTGTGGGCGCGATATGTACACGATAAACAACATGCTTCTTTCCTTGTAGGAGATGTCAAAGTTTCACATAGTTTCCTGGCTAGAGATGACATCTAGCGGGAGACATCTTGCCTCCGCTACAGTCCTCGAGGGTGATGGGCTCTCCAATAGGACTTAGGCAGATTCGCAGAGTTTCGCGTGGCTTCTAGTGATCTCTTGTTTGCTGGTGATAACCTGTGAATCACCACTAAAACATAGCTCAAAGTTCGGCTCTCAAGCAGTACCATTGAGCGGCATATACATCCCCATAGTGTTCCCTTCGTTACATTGAAGAGTTGTGTTGCTGCATATATTTCCACTCTTAGTTTTTTCCCTTGAGGTCAGGAAAGACTTCTGTCAATGACTATTCCCAGAAATCACTGAGATCGTACATGTAGACCAGCGGCCGCCCACTGAAGAGGGACGTACACTTTGTCGCCTTCTTTCTTGTCAAAGTCACGGCTGCACTATTTTCGAGTGAAAGGTACAGACATCGGGAAGCCAAATTCGTGGAGCAAAAAGATCAATGTCACAGACCACGCTGCAGTAGACTACTCTCCTCTACTAGGCCTATCAATATGGTAAGCCCTCTCATACCTACGCTGGTGCCTCAGCCACTCGGGAGGCTTCCTCCTATGACCTTTGTGTTTCATCTACAAGACAAATGGTAACTTATCAACTGCTTCGGCGGACATCCTAAATGACAGCAGAACTTGATGGCATAAAAAAAAATTCGCAGCATATCCACGGAGTGAATGATGGAGAGTGGGGCGACGCATTCGTCCGTCCATGCGTCCGTCTGTGTGACCGTCCATGCGTCCATCCACCCGTCCGTGCGTGGGTCTGTTCGTGCGTCCATCCCTGCGTTCGTTCATGCATCCGCCCGGCGTCCATTCATGCGTCCATCTGTCTGTGTGTCCATTCGTCCATCTATTCAACACTCCAAGTACCACCATCTCGCATTTTTTCATCACATATTCCCCATATAGAAGCACCGGCATCCAGTCGACATTGCAAGGAATAAACGAGAGGTGGCACACGCACGCTTTCTTACGGCTTGCGCTTCGGGTCTACTTCCCACCTTTAACCACCTCGAGTTCATGGTATATACTAGTTCATTGTATTCATAGCACTGCGGCTCAACGCTCGCTAAACTTTTCTAAAACTAAGGAGGTTACACCCAGCGAGTATAACGTAGCAACACTTTCTTGTCAGATAGTGTGCGATGTACATGCCGATGGCTGCTAAAGGGGATCGCAGCGTGCGCGTTAACTAAAAGCCGAATGCTCCTGTCTCTCATTCCCCATTAGCAGCCATTGGCATGTACATTGAGCACTATTTTTGTTGTTCAACAACGCACAGAAGAAATCTCTCACTGGCACCACCTTGGAGGTCAAAATGCTATTCTTGTTACACACTACAACGGCTACGAGGGACGAACGGGTGTCGTTATAAAGAACTTCACCTCTAAAAAACTGTCCATTATATCCTGCAACAAACATATGAATGATGAGTGATATTCACAGACTCCAAGAGAGCACTACAAATATTACTTAGCTTTCTAAAAAAGATGATTAGCACGTTTAATTCGACAAAGCATACTTACACCACTTGGCTACTACCCTAATCCACGTTATCACATATCAGTGCACACCGGCTCATCGTGGGATCCTGGTCAATGAAAAAGCAGATGAAGCGGCACGCAAAAGACTTCAATACCAAAATTATGGGTGAACTTATTTCATTTTTGAAGCGTCGCGAAACGAGGTTGAGAGGAGGCTAGCACGAAACCCTTGCCGCTCCTCCACGCAGCCTTCGCAAGCCAAATATCTTCCCTACCCTGTCCGGCATCCGGCCAAGTGGTCACGTGCGCATGATGTACCCGAACAAGCCCAACCCTTGTGCACGCGAGTGGCGTTTTTTTATTATTTTTTACCTGTGTTGTTTTTAGGTTCACTGCCTGTTTGTGCGGGATGGTTTGGAAACGCTGGCTTAGACGCGGTAGAGTAGATGAGCACAATGAGTGCGCGAACGCGTAGCAGCGTTCCACGGTGGTCGTCTGCTCAATGCGCGGATTGTGGCGACACGAACGCATGCGAAACGCTGGTAAATTAGCTTGAGAAAATTTAGTGGCGCTTTGAGTGCGCTCACTGAGAGAGTGGGAGACAACTAGGGGGCGTCAAGATGAGCGGATGCCGACGCATCAGCTCCGCCTTGTGCTATACTTCTTGCTGGTCTGCTGAGTTCCATCTTCCCTAATTTTTGATCAACGTTTTCACTAAGTTTAGGGGAACACCCGGATGCCAATTTCGGCCCGGGCCACTCCACTTTTCTCCCTTTCCAACCAACGTTTCGCCTTCACTCGCCAAGCCTCGAGTAGGCCTAACACGGCTACGGACCCCCGTGCTGGCGCGTCCCGCCCCTGCGCCATCATCATGCCCGAAGCCATGGTGGATGGAGAAACGATCACTGAAGAGGAAGCCTGTGCGCCTGGCTGGATCGACGCAATCTGACACCGAGAAAAGTCATCAACTACCACCGGCAAGCCAGCCGGCGCCCGCATTGGCGCCCGGCGAACCGGAGCTGTGACGAGGGTTGCAGCCTCCAGCCGACTCCCCCCGCTCCCAATGGATCACCGCCGTGTCATCGTTCGCCCCGGAGGTGGCCTGGATGTACGTAGGTGCAACAAGTTTAGGTTCTACTAAACTACTCACTGCACGACTCCCGCCAACAATGGCAGAGGAAGATATTGTTTGCACTAACGACACGCAGAATATCTTTGTGATCAGCACGCCGAACCTACAAACGGCCGAAACGTACGACAAAGTGTGAGGGATTGTTCTCATGGAGCGAGAACATCCAGTATCCGCTTACGTAGCAGCGTCAGGTACTACCAGCCGAAGCGTAGTCCGAGGGGTCGACGCTGACCTCCCAGACTCAGAGCTACAACGTCTGTTCGTCTCATCACATAACCCCACGTTAATGGGGGTACGACGAATCAAGGATACAACCACCATCATCCTTCTCTTCGATGGACTTAAAGTCCCCAACTATGTGCGCTGCGGCATGCTCCTGCTGCGTTGCACGCTCTACAAGCGACAGATCGACACCTGTCGCAACTGCGGCCGTGTCGGGCATTGAACAGACGCCTGCCCTACCCCATCTGAGAAAGTGTGTGGTATCAAACCAACCGGACCTGACCATGAGTGTGTGACACCCGAGTGCGCGTTGTGCGGCCAGGCCCACATTACGGGCGACCGCACATGCCCAAATGGCTATCAATTCCCTTACGTCGTTCGACGTCGACGCCACCGCAGACGCCGGCGTAACAACAACCAACAGACCCAAGGAGACTCGGCCACGCAACAGCCGACGCCCAAGCAACCATCCCCGACTCCACCGACGAAGCACCTGCCTACCACTACCAAAAACCCGACTGCGACGCCTACTTGGGCCGATCAAGTCACCGGTAAAGGTGAGACTCACGGTTACGCGTGGTCGGGTAACTTGCCACAGCATGAAAACGACGAGATTCATGAGCTCAAACGCGAGCTAGGGTTGCTGCGCAAAGAAAACGAAAAATTCAAAGCACTCATTAGAAACATGCAGCAGCCGAGTGAATGCGCTGTCGAGCCCGCCGCTCCGGTCGTTGAACGCGCTTCCACTAACTCGTCGAACGCTAATCGCGCTGCAAAGCGTCGCGCGGCCGACGATCCCCCGGACGAGCCCGTTACTATGTCTAATTTCATGGAGGCACTTGCCCGCCTACGCGCAGACATTGCAGCAGACCGCGTTGCCGATATGACCCCACACGCCCTCCAGCTCCCCGAACTTCACGCCCGGTTACAAATACTAGAACAGCCCGCGGCGGTTCGTGCGACAACCGCTATGCAATAATCATGGCTAACACAAGCAATCTTGTAATTTGGCAGTGGAATTGCTTTAGCTTTCCCAAGCGGAAGGCAGCCTTGCAACAATTCATTCAATCTAGTGCCAATCAGCCTGCCGAATTCTATTACAAGAAACGCTGACCGCCAAGCCCGTTTTGCGTACCTATCACACCGAAGCGGACCATCGAGTGGGGACGCGGGGGATAGCGACGCTCATCTCCAAAAAGTACGCATATGTTCGCCATGAGCTCCACCCCGATCTCAAAGACGAACACATTATGATAGAGTTAATTCCAAACTCAATGCTTAAACAGTCAGGCTTTATTCTCAATGTATATAGTACACCCGAAAACAAACTAACTACATTTCAGGGCCTCTTTCAGCGAGCGAGCAAAATTGCAGGAGACCATATTTTAATAATCGCTGGAGACTTTAATGCCACGCATCCCAACTTTGGGTACCCCGGCTCTTCCCGTAAAGGAAATGCCCTGGTAGCGCAAATGCACGCATATAGACTCACTCTCTTAACCTGATCCCATTTCCGCTACACGGGTAGGTAACTCGGTTACGCGTGATGGCACCCAGGACCTTACTATGGTTAGGTGCGCGGGACAACCCACGTGGACTAACCTGGGTGAGAATCTGGGAAGTGACCATTATCTTATACAGACGATCATAAACGTATATACACACAAACTGCGGCAGTTTCGCATAACAGACTGGGATCGCTTTCCAGAGAGGAAACGCGACGACACTCAGTACGAAACCTTATCAGAACTCCTTGCACAAAAAAATTGCCCGCAGCTTCCCTCGGGGGAACACTGAGGAGGATGCGGACCATATAATTGGTTAACGGGGTGTTAAAGTGCGACTTACTTGGGTCGATGGCTAAATTGGTTAACGTGGTTGTGAAATGGGGTGTTAAATTGCGACTTACTTGGGTCGATGGCTAAATTGGTTAACGTGGTTGTAGGAGGGGGTGTTAAATGAGTGAACACGTACACACGTATGCGAAAGGGCGGCGCTGGTCGAAGGGACGTCGATCATTGTGTTTGTGGATTCGTTGGAATTCATTTCACCGCGACCTTGGACGTCGACGCGCCGTACAAACCAACCGACGATCGGCAACTGAGCGAGCGAGCGCCGACCTTGAGTATATATACAGCACGACGGCGCATGCACTGTCAGCTGTTGAATTTTCTCGAAGCGCGACGCCACATGCGCGTCCACTGGAGAATCAGGAGAATTGTAGATGTCGAACGCGGTGTGTAGAGGAGGAAGGGTGCACAGATGGTGGAGGAGTGAAGCGCGCGCGGTGTGTAGAGGAGGAAGGGATGCACAGATGGTGGAAGAGTGGGCGACGGCGCGACGGCGCATGCGCGCGCGTCAGCTGTCGAATGTTCGAGAAGCGGTGTGGACGGCGCGGACGACGCGGACGGCGCACTACAAGGCGCGAGTATAAGATGCTCCGCATCTAATAAAAGAGGATGTTGCAAGTTAGACTAAAGACGTTGAAACCCAACTGCAGGTTGAGCGCATGGATAGCCGGCTAGCTCACCTACTCGAAGCTAAGAAATCACTACACGCAAAATGGCGCACGCAAAAGCTCAATCGCAACCTTCGTAAAAAGATAGCGGAGCTTAATCGTCAAATCGAGGAACATTGCCGTAACCTTGAGCGTCAGCAATGGGACGAAGTGTGTAACTTGGTTGATGGTCAAATGCGAAACGGGGTCAAATGAAAGCTGTTAAAACACCTACTAAGTGACAAACCGTCGAAAGCGTCTCAACAATTCATGATAGACAGACTAATACACAGACTCAAAGTCTCGGGTAAGACCGACACTCAAATCACCGACGAGCTAGCTACGCGTTACCTATGTACCGAACCCAGCTCCCCATCCGATTACCCGCCTGCCCTGGATAATATGGAGGAGGATCCCTTTGCATTCCCCTTTTCTTGCGCCGAGGTTCGGGCTGTCATCTCCGAACTCAACTGCCGCTCAGCCCCTGGCCCGGATGGCATAAAGAATAAGCTTCTCAAAAATTTTGCCGAGGAGGACATAAAAGTTCTCACCGAGCACATTAACATAATGTGGGATACTGGCAACGTTCCGCCTGAATGGTGTGAGGCAACCGTTATACTTATCCCTAAGCCGGGTAAACCGTTAGCACTAGGTTCACTTCGACCCATCTCGCTCACGTCCTGCGTGGGTAAAGGTGGCCGAACACGTAATACTCAATCGAGTCACAAAATTTGTTGAGGAGCGCCAGATTCTACCGATCTACCAAATTGGCTTTCGTTCGTCCCTCTCCACGCAAGATGTTATGCTGATGCTCAACTATGAGCTCATGGATAAGGTCACCAGAGACACTAGAGCCATTCTAGCGCTCGACCTCGAGAAGGCATTCGACCGCGTCAAGCACTCTCATATCCTCGACTTGATTCGCGAAGCAGAATTAGGTACGCGTTTCTACAACTATGTTAGATCGTTCTTGCGTGACAGGATCGCTTACAATCAAACTCAGCTCGATGGACTCGAAGAAATTAAATCTGGGACCGAGGGGCACACCCCAAGGGGCCGTGATTTCTCCATTTCTGTTCAACCTATCGATGCGCGCTTTGTCGCAACAACTCTCACAGATCGACGGCATCAGTCACGCCTTCTACGCAGACGACATCACCGTCTGGTGTACTAGCGGCAGTGATGGCCATATCGAGGAGCGACTGCAAGACGCGGTAAATATGATACAAATATTCTTACGGCAGGCCGGTCTTTCGCTATCAGCAGAGAAATCAGAATTACTTCTATACCGCCCGAAACACAAGGCGCGCAGAGACGCATACGCGGGAATCAATGTCCTGACGGCGGATGGTACACCCATCCCCACGGTGAACCAAGTTCGCATACTAGGCATGGTAATTCAGGCCAACGGTCATAATGACTTCAGTATTTCTCATATTTCCAGGAAGGCCGTAGCAATGGCTAAATTAATTAACAGAGTAGCTAACAGGCGTGGTGGACTATCTGAGGATAATCTCCGCAGACTGTTTCACGTTTTCCTCATGAGCCACATCAACTATGTGGCTCCCGCCGGCCTGTGGCATAAAGGAGACATACGCCGTCTCGACGTGATCATCCGCCGGTCCATTAAACAGGTGCTCGGGTTGCCTGGCAGCACCCGTACGGCCAAGCTCAATGAGCTAGGCATTCATAACACATTCAACGAAATCTTAGAAGCTCAAAAAGTATCTCAAATTGTAAGGCTGTCTTCCACTGCAGCTGGGCGACGGTTACTAGCCCACCTCGGGCTCAAATCTCCCGTATTCCAAGAATGTCCGCAGCAGCTCCCCGAAGACCTGCGCGCAAAATTAACAGTGTCCCCGATACCCCGTAACATGCATCCCACACATAACGTTGGAAGACGTCGGGCATGGGCGCGAGCCCTACTCAGTACCGCAGCCGCTATGGAGGATAACGTGGCCTTCGTAGACGTAGTGCAGCACGGCTCTGTGGACCACTTTGTCTCGGTGGTTACAACACTCAAAGGCGAACACTTGTCGTCTGTGACTTTATTAAATTCGAACGCTGATCACGCCGAGCAGGTCGCTGTGGCACTAGCTCTCGCTGCCGCCGATCGCACCGCCATTTGCACGGATTCGCGCGCAGCCGCACGGGCCTTCATGACGGGCTCAGTTTGTCGGGAAGCCGCGCGCGTTCTCTCTGCTGCCAATTGGTCAGGCAAAAAACACATAAGCTGGTTCCCGGCACACGCTGGCCGACACGTACACAGAACCATCCTTAATGCCAACGAGTTGGCTCACTCCCGGGCGCGAGGTCTCACATTCCACGCCGAGGAGAACCTCTCGAAGGCTGAGGACGTCACTTGTTTCTTCAGAGACCCTTTGCTAACTTCTAATGAAATTTGCAAACACTACCAGTTGGAGCGGCGGAAATACCCACTCCCGCACCGACACTTCACAAGACCTCAGTCCATAGCTCTACGACTCTTACAGACGGAGGCGTATGCATCGCCTCTAACTTGCTCTAAATACATAGATGGCATAGATCCGGGGTGCCCGCGCTGTGGTCATCCCAAATGTACTCTCCAACACATGCTGTGGCAATGCCCTGCGTTGCGCGAGAGCAGCGAGTCTCCCTCTACGGAGGCGGACTGGACCTGTCTCCTCACAAGCCATGACAAAGGAGACCAGCTTAGGGCCATCCCGAGGGCCCACGACATAGCCGTGGAGTTTAACCTCCCCGTCCCGTCGTGGGAGTGGCCCACCGGTGTTGCCCCCTAAGGGGGATTGAGCGCCGCCTACGCATATTAATAAAGTTCTTTGCCTGCGTGCCTACTGAGAGAGTCTATAGGCACCCGACAGTGGTCCAGAGGGAGCGACGAAGCTCTTTGGGCCACCTCAGCATTGTTGGTACCGACCGCCAGGGATACCAAAAAAATGGAACACTCGCTGAACACTGTGACACGCTGAAGTGTCGGTGGCCTTTTTAGCGCGTTTCCAAAGAACACTTCCTTGGCGCTTACATAATCAGCCGTGACCGCCAGCTCCTAACTAAAAAAAGAAAATGATATGCGCGTGCAAGTTCGGTTTCACTGCGTCTACTCGCTAGGCTACGAATTGGAAGACTCGGTTTTGGTGCGCCTACCTACTCGGCTTTGTGTTCTGACGCTACCATCAGATATCGTAAACTGCATTGCCGGGTGCCTATAAGCGCTCACGTCCCCCCTAATGAGCCAGAAAACTCATTTTTACTTTTCGAACATTTTATTTAACGTTTTAATTACACCTGCCCGGTTAACACGTCAATAACGTGTCAATTTATACGGATCTATCTTTTGACTGCCCAGACTGTGATTGTGTGTGCACATTTGAGAATATGATGTGGGAGTGCTTCCACCCCCCCACACCCAAGAAAATCTATCTATCTATCTATCTATCTATCTATCTATCTATCTATCTATCTATCTATCTATCTATCTATCTATCTATCTATCTATCTATCTATCTATCTATCTATCTATCTATCTATCTATCTATCTATCTATCTATCTATCTATCTATCTATCTATCTATCTATCTATCTATCTATCTATCTATCTATCTATCTATCTATCTATCTATCTATCTATCTATCTATCTATCTATCTATCTATCTATCTATCTATCTATCTATCTATCTATCTGTCTATCTGTCTGTCTGTCTGTCTGTCTGTCTGTCTGTCTGTCTGTCTGTCTGTCTGTATATATATATATATATATATATATATATATATATATATATATATATATATATATATATATATATATATATATATATATATATAGCTAGAACCGTCGCGTTGGGTACCGGTGGCGTCGACTTATCCAGCTACCTGCTTATGGTGCACCACCATAAGATCAGCAGCATGCTTCGCAACTGGTGACTTTCTCAGCAAACACTTTTGCACGGTGAAGTGAACAAGGATGGTTTACGATTTATGTAGCCCACTATTACAGTCAATGGCTTCGGAAGACAGGTTGACTCTTGGAGACAGACGCTTTCTGATTGCGAGACACTCTTCAACTCAGGAGAGAAATCTCACTGATTGCACTTTACTTAAAGAGGTCTTGCTTAAGCCACCCTTACGTACATGTCACTGCAGATGAGAGAAGCCTGAATATTATGTACGCCTCTTATTCATTTCGTAACTTCTCTTAGTTGTAGGTAGCAATGCAAACTTAATTTCGTCTATTATTTTTTCTCTTTCATCGTCCATCACACATCTCTTGACTATTATTAAGATCTCCAGGTTTCATTAAACCCAGTACCTTGCATAATCTGCGCTGTCAAGGCTGTCAGTGTCGCCTTGGTCATCACGTTTAAGCTGAGCTAACTTAATTTAACGAAGTGATGCAATTGCCACCGGTGCCATCCTTTTTTCTCCTTTTATCCAAAGTAGGTCTGTGTAAGGAATATGTCGTCATTTTCGGAATGAAGTTAGATAGTGTCTTGAAAAAAAAGAAGACTACCGACAGGCTCTCGAAGTGTGAAATGCGGGGACAATGACGTTCACACTGGGTTCGACGTTGGGACGGAAGAACCAAAGGCGGCGGCGGCGGTGGTGAGATGATGTCACATGCAACGAAATGTCTGGTCGTTTTCACTCCATTTCTATTCTTCTGTCCCAACAGTTCATTCCTCTGCATATTCTTCCTTTTTCTGCATACTCACCGAGTTCTTTTAAAAAGGGGGAACACCTTCTTTGCATGTTTTTTTTGTCTAGTGTATGACGAAAAGCTGAAAAATAATGGATTTTTCAAGGGCAGTTCTTTTTTCTCTCGAAGATATGTTTATGTAGAAGGAGACAGGACAACAAAGACGTTCGAACATCATAGCCAAGTGCAGACGCATCTCAAAAGGGCAACTGAGACCACAAGAATGCGCGTACACCCAGCAGGGCCGGCACCCCGCGGCATAGCGCCTCTTGCTTCCTCAGGGGCCATTTTTTTTTCTTTACGTGAATGCACTGCCAAAGATTCCGGCCGTTATACAGGTCCCTTAGGACGCTACAGAGCCTGCTGAGATAGAGCAGCTTTACGGTCTCTCTTTGCTTGCACACTACACAGATGGCATTCGCACACTGTAGGGGGAACTCGCAGGTTCCGTGGTGTACCATTTTCTTTGTCCGTGGTGAAGATATCTGGCCGTGCCGTACATCAATGTGGTCTTCTGCGTCGTTCGCAGGCGTCCCCAAAAGCTCTGCTGTTTATCGTCCCTAACGGCGTTACCTATTTCCCCCTTGTTGTTTTGCCCGAACCCCTTTCATATAACGCATTCTTGGGCTTCCGCCGCTTGCCCCGTACCGCACGTTTTCGCCATTATAAAAGCGATGACTGACGGAACAGGGCTGTCTTGGACATCTCCGCGCCAATGAATAGGCCTGAGTTTATTGAACTTAAGCATACAGAGAGTAGTGCATCGAAAATCGAAAGTTCTTAGCCTTCTTGCGAAATTCAAAGAGCCCAGCTCGTTCACACACACACAAAAATAAAAGCTTCGTACGTGGTGAGGCCACATTAAATATTGAGCGTCCTGACTCTTTAGAATCCGCTGTAGCTGATGGCTTAAGTGCTTCGTAAGTACATATGAAAAAAGAAAATGGGAAGTTTACACTATCTCTGACAACAGACATATTTTGCGATTCCATTAGCTTCACTTATAAGGTAAGCATTCATTTACATAGTGGTGAAAAGTGCAAATTGAAGTGTCGCACGTACATATAACATATATATTGTTTCAAATACATTTGCTTTGGCGGATGTAGCTTGATGCAGGACGTGTAGTAGTCTTTGCGCTGAACGATAACGTCATAATAGTTATAATGCACACGAGCTGTTATCACCAACAGAAAGCAAAACTATGCAAGCGTTACGTAATGTAATGGTTCCGTATTAGCATGAAGCGTGGTCATCTACTGAAAGGTAACAGTCGCGATTCGGAGTAAGAACTCTAACGGGCTGCATCTCTCTGCCAGTCTACCCTTCTACGGTTTTTTATTACACTCTCTTTATAGCGACGGTAGCGCCATATAGAAGCAGTGCTGAGACGCCGATACGTACTGTGTCAAATAACTTATGTGTATATATGGTAATGAGGTCTAACAATAATACCAAGGAAGTTGCAGGAAATGTTATTAAGAAGTAAGTGTAACGTAAACTTAAAGAAAGAAAAGTGGATGAATAGATAACTTGCCGTGGGTAGGGACCCAACTTACACACACACACACACACACACACACACACACACACACACACACACACCACACACACACACACACACACACACACACACACACACACACACACACACACACACACACACACACACACACACACACACACACACACACACACCACACACACACACACACACACACACACACACACACACACACACACACCACACACACACACACACACACACACACACACACACACACACACACACACACACACACACACACACACACACACACACGCGCACACACACATTCGCACGCACGCACACACGCACACACGCGCACACGCGCACACGCACACACGCACGCGCACACACACAAACAAACAAACAAACAAACAAACAAACAAACAAACAAGGAAACCAAGGGCCATGCTAAGGCTTACGTCATATCCAGTAGAATTAAAATTCCTAAAAAATGCCTCGCATGCAAGCAAACGCGTTGAAACGCTCAGCACGTTTAAGGAACGCTGAATATTTCTGTATTTGAAATTTCGCTCGTGCACACCAGTACATTTACACGCTTGAAATAGGCATATTCATAGTTAGACCGTACAGAAGGGAATAAGTGAAAAATATATGGCAGATCCCACGTATTTTGGGAATCAACGTTATGCGAAGCATGTGGAGGAAAGGTGACCATGTTATAATTTTTTATTGAGCGACAGGTCATCCAATGACGCTAAATATGTGAGTAAATATTGCACGCACAGACATATTTTGAAGAATTGCAGATGTTTATACAACCATTTAGCACTTGTACAACAATGCCATTAGGAACATTAGCATTAGCAACACCAGAAGTGACAAGCTGATATGAAGCGCTTGTGCTCGCGAGAATGGTAGCCCTGGACACTGCTACATAAATCAATTACACCGCATGACGCCCAAATACAATTGACGTTTACCCGACGTGGCGGCTATATCAATGAAGTACATATGTAGGCTTCATAAAATCAGATAGCCAGCACTGCAACGAACGCTAGGGTCTATTTGAAAACAGTTCCGAGGCCTGGCGTGGTTCTGTGATATAATGCTTGATTACTGCGCTGAGTGCTTGGGTTCAATTCCTCCTGAAACCCTGACATTAATTCTTTACATGTGTGTGCCCGTCGTTTTTGGGTAGATGCTAAGTTTCAATCACCTGTGGCACACACCCACTCACGGGTATGTGCACTTCTTTTCTAGAAGTGTTTGGCGATGTACACGACGGGTTTGCGACATTATTCATGTGTTCACCAGCGCGTCAAATTCTAATGGCATCGTACCCTACCATGCTAATTTTGGTTCACGCCTAGATAGATAGTTAGATAGATAGATAGATAGATAGATAGATAGATAGATAGATAGATAGATAGATAGATAGATAGATAGCAAAAGTGCTCACAGTACGCAAAAAATGCTTCGCATATATAACATTTGCTGATCGTCATACAGCATTTGCGCCACCAACACGAGAATAGAGCAAAAACTAACGCATAGAAGAAGGGTGCGTAAGTGGTGCGAAGGTTGCGGCCACAATGCTTACACACAATTGGAAAATCTTTCCTGAGAGTTTTTGCGCAAGTTTTTTGATGACGGCGAGGACTAAAGGGGCCGTATTACGTCGCGCAACTACATATTACATGTCTATTCGCAGCTCAAGGAACAGATATATACTGTGCCCTTTTAAGTAAAACCAGAGGGGTTACCAGTACACCTTTTTCATGTTACGTACCTTTTCCAGATTTTTACTGATGAAAAAATTGTTTTATTTAGACAATTGTTTCTTCAGAGACGTTTTCGTATGTTGCAACACTGTTCAGGAATATCATTTATGACACTGAGGGCCATCTGTAGTAAAAAAATAAAAGGACGTGCTTGGTTTTCACGTGATTCTAGAAATGTTCCGACAAAAAAAAAAAGGCCGCGTAATTTGCATGTTACACTGCAAATGTCGTCGACAGACGATAGTCTTGCGTCTACAGAGAGTGAACAAAACGTTTATTTGATGTTCTGCGCAAGAAATTCAGTGAATGGTATTCTGGAGGCGCTGCGTTAGAGTGCCTCGAGCGTGCAGTGGAGGCGAACGAGCGCATCAAGTCACGTCACACGTGAGACATGAGCGCCATCTGGCACTTATTTTGGAAAACGAAGAGCGCGCGCCCTGCGCACCCGTCTTGGAGGTGATAAGGTGTAGAACGCAAGGCGACGGGTAGGTGCCACCACCGTGTTGTCTTAGCAAAATGTTGGAAACACTTGCCTTTTCGTCCAAGCGTTGCATGATCAGCGCAACGTGATAAACGCTACGGTCCTTAGAATTACTTATGTGTGCTTTTTCTAGTAAGAAACACACATAAAGAATATTGACGTGTTGTTATGCTGGCTCAGATATGCGCAATATTTGCTTTTTAATTGACAATCTCACAAGTATGAGCAGTGACTCTTGAGCAATATTGGTTGGCGCTGCGGATGGGGTCGGCCGTTTGGGGTATCGTCTGGTGCCTTTTAATGTACCGTTAAGAACAATAAAACAGAGAAATGGACAGACAGACAGACAAAACGTTTTGCGTCGAAGGTCCCCAAGAAAGACTATCGTCTTTAGAAAACATGGAGGCAGGTTTTTTTTTTGATACACACAACTCTCCTCATGCGCATGCACTGTAGAGCAATGCCAATGCGTATCGTGACGGCACACGTCTGCTAACACTTGAAGTGTCAAAATTGTACGCTGTTGAAACCGAGACGATGTAATGCGGCGTAAACGATAGCGAGAGTTCTTGTGAAGCATTTCGATTACGCTGGGACCTGCAGCCTTCGAAATGCACCGGCGAATGTGGCACACAGCATGTGTGCTTTAGTGTATGTCGCAGCTTTTCGGTTGCCGAATTACAGAGGAGCCATGAAGTCGTTACAATGCGGGTGATCCTCGAAAAAATTGAAGAACGCCTAATTTTTGTTATCCGTGAAGTAACTTATCTGCGCTCGTAAAGACGCAATGTAAGATTTTTTTTTCTCGTTTTTCACCTCGTTTTGGTGAGGCACTCACTTGAGTGCAGCACTGGCTATCGTAAATACTTCGCAGAAGCGCGGTAAAACATCAAGTGCAAATAAAAGCACGCGCGCAAAATATATTCATGCGCACTTACCACTTTTCTTTCTTCTTGTATGTGTTGTTATGTGTTGTGACTGTTTTGTCAAGTTCGAACGTTCACCAGCAAACCTCAAGTTTTCCTGGCGCTTTGTGAAAGCTCTAAGGGAATCAGCAATTGAAACGAAAAAAAAGACAGAAATCATAGGCCGCCTTATCAGGTTGAACATAGCTGATAGGTTAAACGAATTCCACACGAAAGATGCCCAGGTGCCTATACATTGTTGCAGTAAGGATATGTCGCTTCACTCTGTCGTACATATACATGAAAACACACACCAACGGCGGACAAAGTGGACTCTACATGGCAACCGACGTCGGCATGTTTGTTTACAGCACTGAAGAAAGGTCACGTTACGAGCGCGTAGACAGAGGACAAGAGGACAAAAAGAAAAAAAAAGAGAGTGAGAGAAAATGCTTTGTGCACGCACGAGACTTACGCGTTGGATTGCCATCCGACGTTCGAATTTGGAGATTTGAGTGAAACGCTGCCGCTGTGACAACCGACGAATGAACGTTTCCACCAATTCCTATTTTTTCCCTTTGTGAACCAAGGCCCTTGCACGGCTGGACAGGGAGTATTCGAGGCACATAACTGGGTAACTTGTGTATTCGCTACACATTTCATCGATGAACAAGCGGGTGAGCCCCACGTGTCAGTTTTCCACGAATATAAATCGCCACGTTCCCTCCGAACTAGACAGTACAACGAACTCGAAGCGGGAAGTGCAAAATACACAAAAAATATACAAGAGCTCTTTATTATTGAGAATGTCAACGACACAAAAGTAGAACTCAACGACAGGGATACGGGCTTTCTGTGTGTGATTGGGAACAGCTGCCGGGCTCTGCCCTGACTGGCGGCTAAAGTTTCACTTGTTCGCGTGGTTCCACGGGCTGTTTCTGACTATCCTTAGAAGTATCTGTAAATATACGTTCGTGCAGAGTTTACTGAATAAATTATTCGTTAAGGTCATGGCATCGCGAAGGGAGACCTTTGCTACAATTGCTGGAGCGAATTAGCGAAATGAAAATTCGTCGGCATCCCAAGTGGCGCTAACGTTCATACAATGACGTCATTCTATGGGATAGGGGAAGGTGAGCTACTTTCTAGTGACTGCTGACGAGGAAATTCTAGATTTCGGCACCAAGTTTTTTTTTGTAGTGAAGGACATAGGCTTCAGCGGTATTGCTCTTTGTCTCAGGGCGTCACCATTCACACGAGTGAGGCGTTTAGTAGAACGCTAGCGATCACTACCCTCATGCTAATAAACCTTCCAGAAAGTGGTAGGGGTGCGAAGTAGGAATCCCCGTGCCTCTCGCCACACTGTCTAACTGAATTTCTTAGAGAAATCTTAGAAAAAGTTCGGCAAAAAATTGAAGTAGTAGTAACTATATTATATACATAAACAAGACAGGCTAGAGCTCCAGTGCCCCGCAGAAAATATACATGGTGAAGGGAGTAGTCTGTCCAGAAAGGTGGTGCCCCCATTCCATGGCCCCACTGGCACGAGCCATCTGTTCAGCTGTGTGGATCAGTCGCAGCTGATCGACCAGGGCTGGGCTAGACAGCAGCGCCTCCCGTTCGTCCCATGTGTCATTGGTGTGATGTTTTTGACCGTCCTCTGCACACTAATACGTGGTGTAAAAGAGTGTTCGGGTGGCTCTTCACCACGGACATATGTCTCTATACGCCGTGGGGAAGATCGGGTTGAGAGTGAAGATTTTTGTAAGTGTTTGTTTGTAATCTTCTTAGCGTTGTCGCCTCTGCCGCGCTGAGTTTTCAATGTGGGCGTGGATAGCGCTGCCAATTTTCCCTGTAGTACTTAAGGATCGTTGCGACACAAGGGTTCAGTGGTGTAGGGCTCGAAGTTATTAAATGCGTAAATGTGCCCTAACATTGGTATCGCGGTTCGTTAAATGTCGTCTATTCGAGCATCTTAATGGGTATGACGTTGTAACAATTAGTAATGTGAGCATTGTCAAGTGATTGCTCGCGAGTAATTGATAAATTTTGAAGCGGCAAAAATACTTGAATTCTTGACCGCTGTAGATAAATGCCTAATCAACGTGGATGACAAAGCTGGAAAGCCATTTTTTTAAGCTGAAATAAAAAAATGGCAGATGCCACGTTCAGTGGGAATGGATGATATGTGAAGCACGAATGAGAAATGTTGATATGTCACTTTAAAATTGGCTCACCTTTACGAGGTGGAGGTAAATGATGCCATGCATGACTTCCCTGTCTTGATTGTCACGTTTTCACGTGTCGTTTACGTTCGTCATCTATTCACGTCACGTGATACCAAATTTAGTATATGTGGAGCTAGCGAAACGGCCGCGAACACACTATGAGCATGGTATGTTGTCATGTTCTTACATGACACACGTGTCAGCATTATCATGTTTGCACCAGTCATATAATTCGTCAATTATTGACGTCACGTAACACCAAATTTGGTATATGTGGAGCTAGTGAAAGGGCCGCGAGTGCATCATATATACTCGAATGTAGCGTCGACGCATGCGCACGCTGGGCACAGGTACGCTACGTTAGCAAAACGCGAGCACTTTATAGTCTGTCGCCAGGCGCGACCAGCGTCCATCGGCGCGGCCCGACATGCTGCATTTCGCTCCGATGCGCTACCCAGACAACACTGCGTCTCCTTCTTTTCGTGACAGAGGGATGCGGGACGCACTGAAACGCGCATGCATGAAAGTGACGCAGCACCGTGCGCGCCTGCTAGTTTATGGAAGGGCCGGCTCCTGGCGTGGTAACGCCGTCGTTACGAGACGAAATGAACAACCGCGGGCACGCACACCACGTCTCGTTGAAATGTACTAGCGCCAGGACTGTGGCAATTAGTCATGCTCTCACATGACACGCATCTCATGATTATCATGTTTCCAGCAGTCACATACCTTCGTCATTCATTGGTGTCACGTAATACCAAATTGAGCATTTGTGAAGCTAGCGAAACGGCCGTGACCGCATCATGAGTGTGGCATTTAGTAATGTTGTTACATGACACGCATGTCGTGATTATCATGCTTGGATGTGTCATTTACCTATGTCGTCCGTTCGCGTCACGTAATACCGAGTTTGGTACATGTGAAGCTAGCGAAACAGTCATGAGCGCATCATGAGCATAGCATGTAGTCATGTGATTACATCACACGCGTCTCATCGTTATCATGCTCGCACTAGTCGCATACCTTCGTCATCCAATCGCGCGCCGTAATACCACATTTGGTACAGGTGACGGTAGGGAACCGGCCGCGAACGCATCATGAGCGTGGCATGGAGTCATGTTGTTACATGCCGCGCATGTCATGATTTTCCTGTTCGGGTCTGTTCACTTATGTTCACCATGCAATCATGTCATGCTACACGAGTTTTGCAACATGCCATCAGAACAAAACTACCGCAAGAACTGCAGGACCATGAAATGTAAATCATAAGATTCATGACATATATGTCATGATTTTCATGTTATGACTAGCCCGATGTGTTCTTAATACCGTCATGTTATGCCATACCAAGTTTCGTATTGATACGATTATCAAAACGGCCAGGAGAGCTAGAAGTCGTAGGCGGCTAGATAGATAGATAGATAGATAGATAGATAGATAGATAGATAGATAGATAGATAGATAGATAGATAGATAGATAGATAGATAGATAGATAGATAGAGAGATAGATAGATAGATAGATAGATAGATAGATAGATAGATAGATACGCTCACAGTCGCCGAAGTTCGCTAAGAAATGCTTCGCATTTAAAAGCCGAATACGTTATACATGAAAATTTTTTGACGCGGAGTTCTTTAGGGGGCCAGGGCTGCCACACGCGGGTCGTATACTGTCATAGCTTTGGGTGACTCATGTCAATCCACGTACTGCGTAGCCATCTGTAGCGGATTGAGCACGCGCTAGCGCCACGGAGAAGTCTTCTTTCGCTTGTTCTTATGAAGCTGCGGTCATGGTATTAAGGGCGGGGCACCATATCTGCTCGGGCTATCGTACAAGCTATCGTTCTTTAGACTAACGCAGGCAAAACCCTATTAGAAAGGAAAGGAAGCAAGCGAGAAACAGAGACACAAAAAAGAAAGAAAAGTGAGAAGAAAACTAAAAAAAAACAAAATATTAATGAATTCAGGAAAAAGAGCTAAGAGAGGGGGAAAGAAAGGTAAAACCGAAAAGAAAAAAAAATAGGGGATACCTTGAAGCTTTGCCTTTAGGAGTTGAACGCAATGGTGGCATCCTGTTCGGAGTGCGTACTTGAAACGTAGCGCAAGAAACTTTTTCGAATTAGTTATGCACCCACTATACGTGGGCTTAAGAGAATTCGCACAGTAGCGTGTGTGTTTTTTGTAGTGGGGTGCCGGCTTTCAACCATGGATAACCACACATTCTGACGCCCGTTGGCAATGGACGTTTGAAACGCATCATTACTGCACTATTTCACGTTGCATTGTGAAGTATGCATAGAGGACGCGTGTGTTTGTGAAGCATGAAATATGCTTTTACGGCATTTCCAAGCAGAGGAAGTCCTTTTTCACTGTTTTCACAAGCAGCGTCGTGGCCATGTGGTAGAACATCCACTTCCCACGCAAACGGCACTCGGACCCCAACAAACATAGTTGGGTCCCCACTCTGCTCTATAGTTTTTATGATTTATTTATTTCATGTGTATCGTTCTAGATTTTCAGTAACGCATAAGATGATAAATTTTCGTTCACAACCAACGATGCCGACGCCGACACCAGAATTTCTGCGAAACGAGCTCTTTAACGCTATTGCGTTAGAAAGAAGACTGCGCAGCTACGCCCTTCTTTCAGGGTTGCCTCGATAGTGAAGAGCGACCCTAACTTTCCGAACTTTCGGCTACTTCTGTAAAAGAACATTGACAGCCTAAAAAGTTATATCAGTCGTTGTGTTTCGAAAAAAAAAGCCCTTTTCTATTTCTTAATCTCGCCTCGCCGCGGTGGTCTAGTGGCTAAGGTACTCGGCTCCTGACCCGCAGGTCACGGGACCGAAGCCCGGCTACTGCGGCTGCATTTTCGATAGAGATGAAAATGCTCTAAACCAATGTGCTCAGATTTGGGTGCACGCTAAAGTTTCCCAGGTGGTCGGAACTTCCGGAGCCCTCCACTATGGCGTCTCTCATAATCAATCATGTGGTGGTTCGATGACGTTAAACTCCCCACAGCAGTCAATCAATCTCTTAACCTCACGGAGTTGCCTCAAGTTATGGCAAACTGATGCCCGCAAAAAGAAAGATTCTTATGACTTCTCACGTGTTTAGGCAAGCGCCCAGAACGTAGCACTTACTCTATTAGAGGCATCTGAGGTTTCCAACGAAGTGATTGGCGTCTGTCACCGAAACGAGATGTGCCAGCGAGTGCAAAACATGTAAATGGAGTACCCGAGGTAATATAAGTCAAAACCTCTCCACGGCAAAACAGTTATAACAAGACAGAACATAACAGACCAGGTGCACAGTGAATTGAAGTTCTTGGGGCACGAGGTGATAGGATGATGCTTCACGCTCTCGGGAAGACCAAGACATCGATAGGGTAAGATATATCGTAACTGCGTAAAAGGGTCCGATTTGGGTTTACGAATGGCCTAAGCTGCATCGATACCAGTGTACGTGTATGTAAGGTATTTATAGCCGCCTCAAGGAAGGTGGGACTCGACTTGAGAGTCAGAGGCAGGTGTGATGTGGTTTTATTGCATTTTTTTTTCATAAAGGTATGACCTCGTTTATCGTCATCGAAAAAAAAGGCCAGGAAATTACCTGCTCGATTACAGGTCTCACCGACCAGGCAACTCATTAGTTGCTTCCAGTAGAAAACAGCACTCAAAAGACTAGATTAAGCAAGGACGCAAGGCACGGCGCTGACTAACAACCAAATGTTTATCAGCCTGCGCAGAGGTCTCTGCGGAGGCTGTCAATTATTTTTTTTACTTTTCTGTTTCCTTGACAATGCGGTGTTGTATTATATACGCTGACTCTAAGAATAAAACCCAATCGGTTGCTAGTTAGCTCCGGGCTTTCATCCCGTCTCCTTAGCTCTCCATTCTATGCTGAAAGTAATGAACTAAGCAGCCCAAATGCGTTCTCCACTGCACTTAATTACTTGAGATCCCGGCACGGCCTCGCAATCACGACACCGTGACCGATGCAAACGAGGAAAACACACAGGCGTGGCATAGTCGCAACAAAAGAGCAAGTTGGGTGAGTTAGTGTCCGTTCGTAAATATCTCCGCCTTTCCGCGAAGTGAATCACAATGAGTGGGTGAAGGTTCGGGTGTCGTATGGGTGAGTAAGCATACGTCACCCAAGCGTTGCTCCGTATAACTAAGTATAACTCAGTGAAAATGTGATCTATAGAGTCGACGACATAGTTAGGTCCTGAGGTCCATGATGTGGGTGTTTTATATTGCTTTATAGAAATTATGATTGATATCGGTCTATTGCTAAACATTTTAGGAGTGTAGCTCCCAAGGGCGTGGGTCTGTCCTTTACTCCAATGTTTGTAGCTACCTGAAGTTTCTGAAGTGCTCACAAGATGACGTTATTATATCTACATGTAATGCATGTAAATAGCTAGATGGTGCTGGTTTTAGTATGGAAGATGAATAAAACTTAATGAATGGTGCTTTTACCAGGTGAACAGACAGACAGACAGACAGACAGACAGACAGACAGACAGACAGACAGACAGACAGACAGACAGACAGACAGACAGACAGACAGACAGACGGACGGACGGACGGATGGACGGACGGACGGACGGGTAGATAGATAGATAGATAGATAGATAGATAGATAGATAGATAGATAGATAGATAGAAACCGAATGCGTAACTTAGTTCATCGGAGGCTTTTGGTGCCTATGTCTAAAACAAGGTTTTTTTTTGTCAAGTGCTGCGCATTCTACCTTGACGCGAAAGCGCCAATCGCGTCAACGTAACCTTGAAAGATTTTGCATGTGCGATGGCCATCTCCGCGAGATCCCGTGACGACGATCACGTGACACACACACGATCACAATTGCAGCGTCTTTTCTAGCTCACCGTCACTGGCTTTTCTCTCAAGCCGGCAGAATTTTTATTGTTATGTTATCCGTAACAGCATAATGACGGTAGCAAAGGCAGCGAAAAATCATCTTGAATTGACATACTAATAAGCGTTTACAACAAAAAGAAATGTTGGAATGCGTGTAGGCGCGGTAAAGACATCCGGATGGCGTGAATACTAATTCTCAGCTCTACTTTATTCGTTTCTTTTCCCTCTCTTCTTCCTCCCCTTCCCCACGTGGTGAGGTAGTTGAACAGGTGAGGGTAGAACCAGTTAGCAAAGGGGAATCCACATATGTGAAATTGCACATGCCCCAACTCGCCCTACAAAAAGTTATTTTACGCCGCTTCTTCCTCGCATGGCCTGTTGCGGCTTCAGTCATCGTCAGAAGCGAAAAAAAATTACTCGTTGTGATGGTGTTGATATGTCCGCTGTGCTTTTTTAGATGTTTGCTCGTGTGTATTATTTTCTGTGCTCTGCTTTTTGTTTTTAATTCCCTTATACGTATGCTCAGTTGTCACTGAAGGATTATCTGGTGCGTTATTTGTGCGCGATCCCTATATACCTATTGAATAAAAGAAGTGTTCTACAAGAAATGATTGTGGGGCATTGTACAATAGAGGTTGCTAAATACCTTGAAGTGCGTTGACTACTCGCATGTAATTGTTAGTGTTCAATATAGTCTATACGTGTTTACCTATTTGTGAACTTTGCGGTGCTATTTAAGCATAAATTGCTTTAATCTGCAAATACTCTATGCCACTGCTATGTTTAGGATTGGCTTGAACCTAATACGCACAATTTACCCGAGAAAGGTCACGAAATAGAAATAGAAGTGGTTCATAAAAAAACGATGTTCTAGAACACCCCTTTTGTTGAATATCGAAATAGTGTTTTGAGGCTTGAGCTTGTAATTTGAACTCCAAACCTACATTGAGGCAAGTGTCATCTAATGAACCGTAGGGTCTCCAAAAGCACGCACTAAATAAGTCACGAATAGTAATCTCGTTTTAGAACTCGTATGCTTTGCATGTCTCGAAGCAGGTGACAGCTAATCGAGAGGAAGCCACGAGGAGGAGTAAGCGTAAATACACTATTTTCTAGTTTCCAATGCGGCGAAAATTTGAGCACGGGTGAGCGTATGAAATGCTGACCTTCTAACTTCGCCTTCGCCGCATTTCGCCCCTTTTGCGTTTCTTCCAATTTCCGCTGGCACACCGAACATCTTATTCGCTGTCACCGCCGTGCAGGCACGCAATCTTTGACCTACAATCGCCCCCGAGCACGTGTTTCAATTATTGATTTGCTTGTTTACGCGCACCTTCATCGCTTGCTATTTTCCGGAGATTCCCCGGTTCCGCGTTAAACCGCGACACAGCGTGCGGGCGAAAATGGAGTTGTCACGTAGGTGCGAAGAATGGTGAACGTGTTTACCTATCTAGTCGCGCAAAAGAATGAAGATACAAACAAACAAAGAATGACGTAAAAGTGTGTAAAACATTCAGCAATGTTGTGGGAGGGTGGGGTAACGCCTATGTATGCGATTGTAGATGTGCGCATGTGTGGGCACATAGGATAACAAAGAAAGAGGCTGTGAGGGTAACTTGACTTTGCGAAGCATATCGTTTTTTTTTCTATCATCCCATATGTATTCCGTCATTTAGGTTTAGATGTTGCAGATATTAGGCCTAGAGAGATATGACCACGGCGTTCTACGGCATTGTTCGGGTTTCCGACGCTGTTCTTCTCGACACCTTTTTCAATTTTCTCGACCACGGATTGCCGAGGGAAAGTGCGGTTAGTGCGTGTCGGAAGGCGGCATTGTGGTGTTGAAAGAAATGATGTGGTAACAGGAACGATGATGCTTGAAATAAATAAAAAATAAAAATAAAACGCGGAGTAAGGCAGACACCGCATTGTCACATAGCGTATACACAGTCCAACATCTCACCTCGTTCTCAAAGAGCACGCGAACTTCACTCCTTACGAGAAGAAAGCACGGGATGAACGATGTCCGCATTTCCTCATTTTGTTTTTCTTCAGCTATCTTACCAATTTTTTTTTAAAAGCGTGCTTCTTGAATTCCTCCCATCTCGACGCGGAGATATTCATCTGTTTCCAGTTTTGCCCCCTCGTCCGGCATGACATCTTTCTTTCTCGCAACTACGCATCAACCTTGAACGTTTCGTGCGTGTTGAGTTGGGGGAACAAGAAGCGCGCGCTTCGTATATGAAAACCTAATTCGAAAGGCGATGTGTTTTTCCTTGTTTACGCCCTTCCCACCATGTTCATTTTTCTTTACTACATACCTGGCTCCTTGGACGTAGGTAATTCCCTTTCTTTCGTTCATTCTAAACATTTATTTTCGTCTCTCTCTTTCTCTCTCTCTGTCTCTCTCTTTTTAGTTTTTGCTTCCTCACACGTCTCTTTTTTTCAACGCCGCGAGATCTATTGCGCCACGGGTCGTACACGCGTACTATGGCGCTGTATATACCCCCGCGCATACCGCCTGCTGTCTGGAAACGACGACATTTCGCAGCAGACCGGAGGGGGAGAAATATTACTCGCGGAGGGCAGAGCAGGCCTCGGGGAAAGCGTGCGTGCCACTTTTATGCGCTCCCAGGGAGTTCGCGCTCACCAATCGTCGAGCGCATCAAATATGCAGCGCGTATATACTACTCCGCCATTCCCCTTTACTCGTTTGCCTCTTTCCACCTTCGCAGTGTTGGCTCATCCAAAATACGGGACCCCGAAAACTCATTCAATGCCGCTATACCATACCTATCGCGAGGAACAATGTACTTAAGGTAAACACCTCCTAATGACTCGCTAGTTGGGATAGCGTGGTTATTCAGCTCATCCTTAAGTGCGCGTTATGAAGTATAGCTTTTATCGCGTTTACGACGTGCAAACGGACGTTCCTGTGTACCTTTTTTATCGTATTGCTCGTACTCTGGGGTGATATCGAATGCATACCTGCCGTACGCTATACATCGCGGTGTGGGAGATAACTGTCGATGCAGCGCATAATTTAACATCTACGTGATCCCACGCTTTTACTATGGTCGAATAAGCCCTTGCAATGATGAAACGTCGTGAACAGAATACAGTGCTTCTGCTAAAGCCGCCAGTTGTACTTTCATAATGCGTTGTGGGCACATTTTACGTGCGAGTTATAGGGTGTCAACATGAGTTGACAATCACAGGCTGAAAGACACGCTATCGGGTGTTGCGAACAGTTCCTTGCCCCCCCTCTCCTCCCCCTTCCGAGTTCGTAGTCGTGGCCTGCCTCGTCGTTCCAGAATGCACAAGCTAAGAGGTGGCTGTGCGTTGGTGCGCGAACGCATATAACGCCGAAGACGTGTGGCTAGTTCGTTCTATGCAACTTGTGGCTCCTAAAACACTCCAGCATCTCAATCTACACTGTATCGCATTCGTTACGTCGTAAGCTTTGCTGTTCAGCGAGTAAAGATTCCTTCGATGTGAGTGCGCGGCCATTTACGATTATCTCTTTCCAAGAGCACGTGTTTCTTGACGGGACCAGGCCCATCGAGCTCTGCCAACTTTTATGGACCAGGCAGATCTGGCCACGTGTTTATAGGCGTTTTCTTTCATATTTTTGCTTATTGCGTCATAACTTCTTTTGCTCTTCTTTCCCGTTTGACTTTCTCTCCTCCCATTTTTCTTTTCTCCACCTCTTCACTTGTCCTGAAAGAGTAGGCAAGTATAGGCAGGAATTGTGCCCCTCTGAATGGCATTTGCCAGCTTGCTCTCCCTTTTCATCCGTGTCCATGTGTATTTTGTGTATGCAAATAATAATAATAATAATAATAATAATAATAATAATAATAATAATAATAATAATAATAATAATAATAATAATAATAATAATAATAATCTGCACTTGAACCTCCAAAAGAAAGTCTTTGTGCCATGTGCGAGCATAGATAAAGCCCGCCACAGCTTGGTGCGGTTTGTTTACACTTCATTCTTTACGTTGCAGCGCTATTGTGGCTTTTGAAACTTCGTTATTGTTCTTTTTTTCTCGTTTATCGCGCTGGTGTAACGATTGCGGTACTTGACTACTGACCTGGATGTTACAGGTTCAATGCCATGGCGGTGGTGGTCGCATTTTGACGAAGGTGTAACGGTAAAGGTTTGTTCACTGTGCGATGTAAGTGCACGTTAAAGAAGCCCAGATGGTCAAACTTTCCGAAGTGCTCCACTATACGGTGTCTTTCATAATCTTATCGTGGTTTTGGCAAGTTAAACCCCAGATAATAATATTTTTAATTTTTGAACATGGAAGTGCATAACGTCGAGGTTCACCAAGACTGCAATGACGTACATGCGTCACGGAAAAAACGACAAAAATCAGATCGCAGAGAAAACTGTCCCGTCAATGGCAGTCGAATCACGACCCCTAGGTGGCTGACAACAGATGCCAGGGGCGCCCTCTACTGCGCTGAGTAATATACAGTGTTTTCACAGTTTTTTTTTACATTTGTCAGGAATTCTAAATACGAGTGAACATAACGGACTTTTTCCGTAAAATAAGAAAAGGTGGCTTAGCGTTAAGTAAATTGTTCTTGAAACAGGTAACCAAGAGATTATTAATATTGCGCCATGGTCACGCACACTCTGAATGCTTTACAAACGCACCTTTTACATAACACACTGTCCCCTGCCGCTGCTCTTGCACGGCAGTGTGGAGATGCCCTCTGGGAGCGGTAAAGTGAAGTACTGCGTCATTATCTTGGCTACTCCGTTGACTACATGATTAGCTCATGCAACGCGTCATTCCTATGGGTCCGTCCATTTCAGCGTGTTTCCCATACAAGTGGAATTTCGTCAACACCTTAGCCCACCGCAAGGTGCTGATCTTAGCTCAAGCGTCGGCATTGCTCATAGAGTCCATACATACGAAAATCAAAGCTCCCGAATAAAATAATTCAGGGGCTTCACCGAAAATAGTTATACAACACCGCTGGCCTTGCTGACTGTAAAGTGTACTGGAAACACTTCTACTGGTTATGACACCGCGTTGGCCGCTTCAGCCGTGTTCCTCAATTACTCTAACATTTCGCGGGATGGCGAGTTCAGCCTGAGTTATGTGTTCAATGAGTGATACTCCACTGGCCGTCACACTGTTTTTTTCTAATAATGCTCACACCTTCAACTACTTGAGCCAGCACAAGGATTCGTTTAATCATCGATGATAGACGTCAGTCGTCAGCATGAAGATGTACCACCAAACGTCAACGTGGGTGCATCCGCGTGGAACATTGCTGTATGCCAAACACCAATAGGCATTGTGCTCACTATCATACATCATTGTCGAGTAAATATTGAAGTACTTCTGTAAGGACACTTTTTACTTCCGTGTTATACCGATTCTTATGACGAAGGTATCAACCGTGCTTTCTTTTTTTTTAAGAGGTGAAGTTCCTTGGGGTCGAGCCATGTCCGCCATTATCCCTCGATGACGATGACGCTGATGACAACGAAGAGCAAGTGTGTTCCAGTCCACACATTTTCTTTCTGCCTTCACGGCACACCCACTATACGCCATGACGATGACTATGAAGCCCCCACTAGGCCACTATGAAATACACCATTCTGCTGATAAGCGAGGTACCCACTACACACGTGTAAGGTATTATGTGTACTTTGTGCTGTGGCTGATGACGATGAAGAATAAGCAACTTGGCAAGATACGCTGCTAGTGTTACCACCTGATGAATCAAATTCTTTGTCCCCCTTCTTCCTTTTTGCTAATTTGTTCTATATATTCTGGTTTATCGAAGTCTTTTGCCCTTTTCACCTTTTCTCTTTCTTTTTTTATGGGAAGGTTAATATTGTTCTTATCTGTTATTAACAGATTTTTCTCTCTTTTAGCCAGCATTGTATAAAAATTTACATTATAAGGTACAGTGTGGCCAATTCCTCTTGTGGGTATAAGCGAAGATCTAGGCGACAAGCCAAGAGAAATACATTGATATAGTAATGTGAGACTATTAAACTAAATAAAAGAACGACCCCTTTACGCTGGCTGGTGACTCTAATGTAGATATCATGAACGACGACTGGCTTGTGCAGCACATGACACCACGATATGCCCTGAGATCCATTTCATATGACTGTAAACAATCAACAACAACCATGACGACGTCTATGGACCCCGTCTTTGGGAACTTCAGAGTACATCCCATCCAATAACTCTTGGATCTTTATTTCACACACCATAAAGGAGTCTTAGTGAAGGAAAAATGAAGTCCGCACCTCAATACGATTTATGACTAATAAAACAACATTTTATATACTATACACACGTGTTGTCACTCCTTTGCATGATAGAGTGGGTAATATACGGGGGAGGGGATTCAGTGTGACCTGAATGATCCCCAGGAGCTTCGCCCACTCATTAGCATCGTGAATTTGCCATAATTTTTTTGCCATGGGTTTTGAGACGACGTTTGCACATATAAAAGTATTATTTACTTTATTTTTATTTACGAAATAATGGTAAAACGATGAATAAATGACAGGTGCGTGATGTCGCATCTGTTCATCTCTCAAAGTTAGGGCTTTTTATTTCTCGTAGCATTTCATGGTTAGTTCTAACGCGGAGAAAAAAAAAACAAACTACCAGGGTTCTTTATGCGTACTCTTAAGACGACACGGAGTCAAAAGGCATCTTATCCTTCTTCTTCTCGGTAAATGTATTGACACTCCCCCGTCCTCATGTTAAAGCTTTCTGCTTAAGGTGTTTATGATGTTCCTTCGTGATGGGAACCATTGCAATCTTTTCGCATCTCATTATGTTTTCCACTGCCTTCGTGATCCATCCACGTACTTTCCTCAAGTGATGGTGCCACACGATGACATCATCAGGTGGCGTCATAAAGACGTCACACATCTTTAATATTGTCTCGTGATGGTGTCATATAGTGGCGTCATCACACGATATTTTTTGCATCTCTGACGTGGACGCCGATGGTAAATTTTCAGGTTTCATGTTCCATTTGATATGCTATCCACGTGGATGTATGCAATACTTCTCAGTGCGAAAAGTACGTAGCAGTGCGCAGTTGCACCTCAAGAGTGTTGCATAAAGAGCGGGCATTGAAGCCACGCTTTAGGCGTCCACGTGATGTCTCAGCGGTTGCGCTGCCTGCCGTGTCTCACGTGGCTGGCTCTGTATGCGGTCATATAACGCCAGTCTGCGGCTAGTGCTCGCTACAGGTGGTCTCTGCAGCAAACGTGGTTTTCCCGTCTCACGCGTCGCAGCTAACTATACATCGATAAAGAGCCTCTCGAGTTAGAACTAAGTATACGTCGCTAAAGGGGCCTCGAATGCTGTCTGGGGTTCTTGGGCTGTGTTTGTCCGTCTTTGCCGACGCTGTTCATAGCACGCGCAGTCGGAAAACTCATGCCGCTGGCACTGTAGCGGGGATATGCCACGTGAACAGAGTAAAGATGATGACCATCTGAGCCAGAATTGGCGGCAGCCGAGCTGAATGAAGGTAGTCGCATTGAAAAAAAAAGTCAGACCAGAGCAGAGAACTGGCGTTCCTTTTCAGAAACGTGGGCCGTACGCAGCTCAGAGTGGGTATGGGTAGAGATGCATGCCTTTCGCAGTGTCTTCCGTCTTTTCCTGGTGCTTTCCAAATCCAGACGCTGTATGCCGGCGAGTTGTTGCTGCATGTGCTTAAAGGACACGTGTTGGGGGGGGGGGGGTTAATATCGGAAAGACAAAAACAAAACAGGTGCTTTCTCCTGCAATCAACAGAGAGCACGGCTCACCGCCATAGTATAAGAGGAATGGAAAATTAAACAAAAAGCATTGATAACACGTTACATACTGCGTTTAAAGGTATAAGCCTGCCGTAGACTTGGTGATGCATAAACTTATACAGTCGAAGACAAGGCTTAAAGAGGCGCCGTGTGAGAGACACGCAATGAGCTACTATTACTCACCAACGTTACTATAACCCACTACATTGGGGTTTTCAGTGCTCATGTAGTGTTACACTGCCTTCGAGATCAGCCACTGCGGGATCTCGAAGGGATTTTAGACACTGCGGGATCTAGTGAGACGTTAGGAGAACTTGTAATTTTCTCACGAGTCTCGCAGATTCTCACGCAAGTCTTGTGGATGCGAGGGCCAATATGGCCACCCAAGGCTTTCACTATACTAAATGAATGAGTTGGCAAGACACTTGAACCAATGTGCGGGGCGGGCGTCCACACGTGTGAGTAACGGATTGACAGTCATCAAACTTGTCACTGTTGTCATAGTGTTAAACTTAGCCACACTAGTTTTATTTCCAGTTTCGTCTTTAGTGAACAACGGGTTCTGACAGTGAACTAATTTGGCGTGAAGTACTAACCGTGTTAAACCTACTACACGGGGAACTCGAGGCATGTGGCTGCGAAATGGTGCATTGATTGATTGATTGATTGATATGTGGGGTTTAACGTCCCAATGCGAAATGGTGCAATACGAAGCTGTCAGTTGAAGACGACAGACGTGAGAAGGCGCATTTGACAAAGATAGGTACACTCACCGAAACGTCAATCAGCCTGTCCGAGGCACCAACCTCGGCTTATACAACTACCATTGCACATTCCAGGCGGATCTGGTCTTGGTTGAAGAAGCCGTCCGCATCCTCCGCTTCACGCGTGCTCTCAGAGTGCATCCACGTGACTACGTGTGCCTGAACGACGTGCGCGTTGCGGCGCTCGCTTTCTGATGGCTCCCTGCGTGCATGAATCTATGGCACTCTATATTTAGCCGCGCGTAACAATCGTGGCTGCGCGTGCTTAGCGCTCTTCTATGTAACGCCAGTGTGCGTGGGTTATTAGGAGTCCACGTGAATACCAGGACTGCTGCAGGCTACGCTGGGTATTCCAGGCATGTGGCTGCAAAGTGGTTCAACAGGCAGCGGGATAGCGATTGAAAGTATACCTGAAACAACAAATGAGCAGAAAGCTGAAGCTGGGCTTTACCGCTTACGCAATCGGCTGAAACAACAACAACGACAACTAAAATGACAAAGGCGAGCAGCGTCGGTAATCGAAAACAATAAAATCAAAAAGCCATTTAAAGAAAATACTTTTACGTCATCCCTCGTTGTGGCCAAGTGGCGCCTCCGGTAATTCACTGGACTCCCCATTCAACGTTTTTCTTTTCGCGAAACAAACGAACCGCTAACAGCATGAAAACACAATTTTAGGAAGTTAATGTTTGTTTCGAACGTCAATAGTGTTTCCTAAGTGGAAGTACCATCAAATTTATCCCCGGGGCGGGAACTTGGTCATCTTCGAAGTCCCGCCAGCAACGTCCTTCAATCAAATCAATAAAGAATGAGAGAGAGAGACAGAGAGAGAAATTGAGAGAGAGAGAAAGTTTGAAAGAGAGAGAGATTGAAAGAGAGAGAGAGATTGAAACAGAGAGAGAGAGAGAGGTTAAACCATGAACGTTTTTCTGCGGTGAACGAGTACCAGCATGGCTGACGTGAATGATGTTTTTTTCTTCCTATATTGCCAAATTCTAAACAGACCATTCGAAATTGAATGTGCCCTCTGCAACTACAGGGCATAACGAAAAGTTAAGAAAAGTAAATTAAAGCACACAAATGGATGTGTACTGAAACAGTTACGCAGTCACCTGCCCTAATTCTTTTCTTTTTGGTCCTCGAGCGATTTGTCTTAATAAGTCCGAGGTGCAATATGTTGCTTACAGCTACGCCACTATTTTTTATGTACGGCGTAAAGTTTGTTAACAAATTACTAGATAAAGCTTTGCTACACTGAAAGAGTTCCACAGTATTTAATAGCAAAGGTGGCTCTTTGTTAAATAGCTTGAAACATGTAAGCAGTCCATCAGCTGTGTTTGAATACGCACAGCCAAAAGTCAACTCAATCCATGGCGATGATAGAAACATGCCCTAATCCCAAGAAAATTGTTCAAAATCAAGCAACAGGCCTTAGCGTCTTTGATAATATGGTAATATAGAAACCACATTTATAGTAATGCATTTGAAAATAACAGTAAAAAAGATGAAAAGAAATGGACAAAACACACCTAGAAGGCCTTTTTCACATCACAACAGATTATCATGACGTTTCAAAGACAACAATTCATGAAGTATAATAATGTTTCATAGTTGCTCCAAGTAATAAAACGTTAACTAGAGGCTAGACAAACCCATAAGTTGGTACAGGTATATACCGCTACTCGTTCGCTTGCCCATAAATCTTCTAGTAACAAATTGTACGTAAATTTTACTTTCTTAGAATTTTCAAGCTGCAGGTATGACTCTGTGGCCACAATCTATTAGTATCTACATACCGTAAGTCATGTGGTTATTGAAGTTAGTAAGCTCGAATTGGTCAAGCGTTGATCAAAGCGGTACGGAAAGTCAGGTTTATATTTATGTTACAACGTATAGTGGGCGCCATACATGTCGCGTCTTTTGTGCGCAAGCTTTCAGCCTAAAGTTACGTCGAATGTCCGACTACTAGAAGCCACAACATTTCCTTATAGCTTAAGAAGCAAAAAAAAAGCGATTTCGTAAGAGAGTTTGGAAGTTCACGCATAATTCATACGTAATGATGTGGAATAAAAAACAACTCTCCAGTTTATCATTTCGACCACGAGAGAGTCTATCAAGCTTGCACTTTTAACTGTCCCACTATTCATAGTTTGTCGCAAGAAGAGACCATTAGATGGCTTTTTCTGACCACACCAATGTAGAATACAACTACACCAGACTTTTCAGCAGTGACACTCGGAGTTATAGTAGGCGGAGTAAAATATTAGCATCGCCATCACGCAGTGTATTTCCCTTCGAGAGAATCTCGATGAGGCACCGTGCTTAGAATTTTAGCGCTGCTTCTACTGTAACGTCCGAACTGATGCCTTCTTTGAAATAGTTATGAAATTCCTCGCCAGCACTTTATTCCTAGGACCACTCGTAAGATTCAGAGAATGTGACGCTTGCATCACCGAACGTTCAGCTCTAAATGTTAACGAAAAATCAGAAGTCCTCCCAGAGTTGCACCTCCGAAAGAAGTCAGCGTGCACCGCCATGAAACCTGCTGAATTGGTGCGTTGAAATGGAACAGACTAGGGCAGTCGATAGCGGCGTTGAAAAATGTACTCTCGAAGGCTACAACGCTTTTTCTTGTATTATTAGCGGATCCTCGCTGACCACTAAACTTTTTTTTTTTCCTTCGTGATCGGGGAGGTATGAGAATGACTACGTCTACGAAAAATATCGTATCCATCTGTCTTCACCCTCTTAATGCACAACTTGCTTTACCTATGGAAAACATTAATTCAATTCAATTCAATTCATTTCATATAATTTATTAAACACAAGGAGATATGCACATCAGTTTTGTTATAAAGGCAGGCCCCCATAACTCGCAGAGTTCTTGTCAACGGCGCCCTTATGTCGTATACAGTTATACAAACCCTACAGCGTGCAAGAAACTAGTCTGACGGGGATAAAATGAACGGGGATTAAGGTACATGAAAAGAAAACAGGAAAAGAAAGAAATCACTATAATATAAACTTTAGTGCACGTTCATTACACTGTCTTATCACTACGTAAATCTGCTGTAAAAGTCTAAGCGTTATAAAATATTACATAACTTGATAATATCATCAAATTAGTAAGAACTGCGGAAGAAACACACTTTCGTGTCTAGCGAGCAAGATGGAAAACAGACTGAGTTGCCTAAGATGTCTGCAGTTACAGTCTGCAGACTCGCATTCGACCGAGTGTAGGTGTATAGGCAGCACGCGCCGGTGGTTCACTGACGTCAAGACTAAATTCACTGAGCTGTACGCCAGGGATCTAAGGAGGAAGGGATGAATGAAGGGCCGGGATGTCAACAAAACGAACGCCTGGTTTTCTACCCTACACTGGCGGGGAGGTACGAAGAAGTTAAAGAAATAAACAAAGGATGAAAGAAAGCAAGAAAAAAAAGAGTGAGGAAAACTCCGTCACCGTACACGTGCGCTCCTCAATTGTACAGCAACCAGCTGTCGCTTAACCCCATCAACAAAAAGAAAGTATCAATAGCCATGTCGCTTTGCTGGCCTGCGACGCGTAGAGACATGGTCGAGGATCTTCTCTTCGGAAAAAAAAAAAATTGGCAGTTCCCACGTACAGTGAGAATCGATGATATGCGAAGCACGAATAAAAAAGGTTGATATGTCACTTTAAAATCAGCAAAAAGCTACGAAGTGGACATAAATTATGCCGCACATGACTTGCGTGCGATTATCATCATGTTTGGACGTGTCATTTACCTTCGTCGTCTATTCACGTCACTTGATACCGAGTTTAGTATATGTGGAGCTAGCGAAACGGCCGCGAGCGTGTTATGAGCGTAGTATGTAGTCATGTTTTACATAACATGCATATGATGGTTATGATGTTTGAACATGTAATTTACCTAAGTCGTCCATTCAAGTCACGTAATACTAAATTTAGTATATGTGGAACTAGCAAAACGGCCGTGAGCACGTTATCAGTGTAGCTTGTAGTCATGTTTTACATGGCACGCATATCATGATTATCATGTTTGGACGTGTAATTTACCTTCGTCGTCAATTCATGTCACTTGATACCAAATTTGGTATATGTGAAGCTAGTGAAATGACCGCGAGCGCACCATGAGCGTGGCTTGTAGTCATGACTTACATGACATGCATGCCATAAATTCCGCGTTAGGGTCTGTCACTTGTGCTCGCCATGCAGTCATGTCATGCTATACCAGTTTTGCAACATTTATTGAACAAAACCACTGGAAGAGAAGCAAGACCATGAAATGTAAATTATGACATTCATGACAAAAACGTCATGATTTTCATGTTATGACTAGTCACTTATGCTTGTCAAACAATCATGTTATGCGATACCAATTTTGGTATAGATCCAATTATCTGAATGGCCAGGAGAGCTAGAAGTCGTTGGTGGCTAGATTGATAGATAGATAGATAGATAGATAGATAGATAGATAAATAGATAGATAGATAGATAGATAGATACGCTGAAAGTCTCCGAAGTTCGCTAAGAAATGCTTTGCATTAAAAAAAAAGAGGTCTGTCGTCCAGCTTGTTCAGCGTATTGCGCAAAAGCGTATTGCTCACTAAAAGATCACAAGAACACAGCAGACGTTCTATTGTTTCGCCCTATCGCACGAGTCAAATCTGGAGGTATCTGCCATACCTATGCAAAGAGGGTATACGCCTTCGTGAAAGCTACTTCTAACCGCAGGCGGCACAGTAAAGTTGCGTCCTGTCAGGAGACGCCCGATGGAACTTGAAGCTTCCTAGATGGGTCCAATTTATGTGGGCGGTAGTTCCCGACGCTAGAGTCGCTCAGCCAAGTATGCGACATTGTGTCAGCGAACGAGCAAAGGCCCCTTGCAGCGCCTGTTCTCGACAAGTGTATTCGGCGTCCTCGTTGGAGGACAGGGCAGCACAGCGAGGTCGTTACCGACAATGCCACAACGTCCCGGCAACCATTGGAACACCCCGTCATGGCACCAATGTGGCTTTTTGTCGTAAACATGTGTTGAAGGAAAAGTGCTGGTACCTTTTAAACAGCAGCAACTGCTGCCTTTCGCAAAGCAAGCAGTACTATACCCGTGGAAAAGATAAAAAAGCACTGGAGAGAGTCAACGATCATGAAACATCTGAAAAATTCTAGCCCGTTACGGAACACCACAAAGAGAACACCTTGTTTTTGTTTGGCGCAGTAAGGGAGCGGATATAGGGACAGTGGCAGCCCGTGCCGCCCCCCCCCTCCGATTTTTCAGCCCTTGCATACAAAGCAAACATGTTCATTTCAAGGAGGGGTGCCCTTCCAAAATCAAACAAGTGCCCACCCCCCCCCCCCCCAAAAAAAAAATTATGCTTTCGCCCCTGTCTAGGGGCTATCTTCTTTACTGAAAACAACAAACCACCCAATAATAAGGCCAAGTAAAACATAGGGGAAAATATTTGTAAGTTTGTAACATTTTGTGTGTTAATTACATTACGAAAAGAAATTGCGAAAGGAACTTACGACTATCAAATTACGCATCCGATCTTTCGTCAATGCGCTATAGGGCGACAGTCGTTCCTCCGTCCACTTTGTTGGGTATTTATGTGAACGTTACTTTAGCAGTGTTAGCCATCATTACTTCTGGCCATGGCGGAGAGGGGTGAAACAAATATGGCAGCATGGGGCCTTAAGGTCTCTTAGTTAACGTTACTTCGTTTTACAGATAATGTCGGTAGGACTTACGCACTTGTACGAATGTTTGTCTCAGTCATCATGTGTGTCAACAATTGAGACTGTTAATTACTTAGCTAATAAGTGAGCTATGCATTACTTCGTCCGAGTTTATCATTTGATTGAATGGCGAGACAGAAATGAATTATTATTAGACATGTTTCGTTTTGAGACAGAACAGCATTTTATTATTATTATTTAGTGTTGGCCGTGCTTTGTAAGTAAAAGTGGTGACTGCGCTTTATTTTTTGTCTTGCATCAGCATCTCACTAGTATCTGAACTGAGGTAAAATTTACGATGTTTTTCCGTAGCGTTGCAAGTGCTTCATGCTATTTACTGGGGGCCTTCGCTAATAACATAGTTGTCCTAATGGTCGATTGCAGTGACTTTCATGTACTATTCTGGCTTTAAAACTTCGCGGGAGAACATAGAGGTGAGGAGAGGGAGTGTACATAGCACGTCTGTGTACGTCCACAAAACGACTTGACGGTGGGGCTTTCACGTCTCGACCAAGTCCAAAGCCTTTCAGTCGACATTATATGCAAAAGTTGCAGCTATCGGCGAACACGCTGTGTTGTTATAAACTTCAGCGAAGAAGAAAAATGGGTTCATTATGTGCGATTCGTAGCCGGCAGTTACATACTCGCTGTTAGTCGCTTGGCGGGAGTTACAACTAGTATGCCGATTTTTGCTATTTCGAGTAAAAACAACTCACCAAGCTATTCTTTTGAAAGACTTTGAAGAGTAATGAAGAAATTGAATGAAATGAATTGAAAGTAATGAAGAAAACAAAAGTTGAAACATGGCGTCTTATATAGGTAATAAATGAAGATTCATGGACTTATGTAGTTCCTGTAAAAGTGTCTCCATCAGCATGTGAGAATACAAATGGCAAGATTTTGATATTCAAAGCGAATAAGACCATCATGCAAATGGCGTGTACCGCAAGCCTGAAATGCACGAAATATTGTTGAAGCGTGTGAAGAAAGTTTAATTTATTTTGCCAAAGTAAAGAAATCATTATTGGTGTCGTGAAAATGGAATCTAATTTATTATTATTTACAGCTTTCTGCGTAGGCTGTAAATCGTAGAAGTAAATTGTAATTCTTGGAATTGTAAGTCGTAGAAATCGTAAATCGTAGAAGCGTAGCCTTCGTAGAAGGCTTCGTAGCCTTGCAGAGATACTTGCGAAGTAATGTGTATCACACACGAACGCACACATGGATAAATTACTCCTTGTACTGCCCTTGCTAAGTACTCGAAAGCATTCCAATTACAAATGTGTGAAATGTCACAAACCTTAAACTTACAATGTTAACGATACTTAAACTAACATTGTTGATGTGTCTGACAGAAAGCCACGTGTCGCGCCCTCTTACACCTGGAGCAGCACGCAATTTTCGGTTTTTATGGAACTAGAGTGGGCCCCTTCATTTTTTTTTGTATTATATTCAGACACAGAGCTCACACGACAAACTCAGGAGCGAGGTTTTTTTCTATTTGCTTGCAAAGTCGCTAACGGCAAAACTCCACGAACAGGTGGAAATCTCGCGTGTTGAAGCCAATAAAGCAATGAACAAGGCAGACACATATGCATACACCGGGCAGCATTACGTGAGCGGCATGCTTTAATTAAAGCGTCACTGACTGCATGGTTCGGACGGGGCTCCCTTTTGTTCTGTCCGTTCATCTCTCCTGTCTGCTAGTCCAGCCTCCGGGCTCTGATGGTAAAGTCAAGACACTGAAATTAAAAGGAGACAGCCGAGAACGCAAGCAGGCAAAATAGCACTCGAGCAGGTACTCAGCTTCACTCGGCTCGGTGGCAGAGATAGCGCACGCCTCTTTATTGGAAGGCCAAGGGTGGCAGACATTAAATTTCAATGACGAGCGACTGGGGCTCTTCGAAAGACCCGCCGGAGCACTGCTGGAACAGACCATATGTGAATCGTATATACCCCACTCGCTTGAAGGCCCACATCTGGCACAAGTTGGTGTCGTGCGAGCTCAGAGTAAAGACAAACTTGAAAAAGAAAAACACCAGCCATCGAAAAAGATTTTCCATCTCCTGCTTGATGGAATTATTGTTATTAGGGGTTTTTTCAGGTCCCACATTGATTTACCGGCCATTAGACGCGGCGTAGGTAGTTGGGAAGATAGATGGGTTCATCGGGGCACAAGCGTGTCTAACGCGAGCAAAGAAATAAAACATGACATGGTGCTACGTCATGTCTCCCACACTTTTAAAGACGATAATATTTCTTGGGACACGGTGTGTTTAGGAAAAGTGTTCAATAATTTTAAATACTTCGTACTCAACTATGAAAAAGCAGTGAGCCGTTCCTATAGTGTGAACTCCCCGATGCCGATTCTTCGTCGCAATTACGTTGGTCAGTCAACTTGTCTGGTTGTCACCCGAAACGGCTGAAATGCAACCACATCGGCAGTCTCCACCAATATTGATCTGGTTTCGGCGTTCATACATGAGCCTATTGTCAATAAAAATGAAACATTGTGCCTATCGGAGGCGCAACCTCAACACTTCAGTATCTATGGCGTGTTTATTTATAATATAAGAGGCATACATAAGAAACCAAGCGTTCATTGCGCTGCGCTGACAATGCAACGCTATGCACGAAGAGGTGAGTGTTTCGTGCGCTTTGCTAAGACGATACGGTGGAGGCACCGTGACACCCACAGAGTTTCCTAAAATTAAATAGAGGGGACTCTGGCGTTGTGATGGTTCAGCGACCATAGGAATGATGGGTAGTACACACAATTGCCTAATCTTCGTATTTGCGGCTTCGTTTATTGCTGGTTACGGTTTTGGTTTGAAGAAAAGAACCAACCCTTTTGAACTTTGGGACCCGATTCGAAATTGTAAGATTAAAAGAGTAAGGTTGTGAAGCGCAAACACTAAACATTTGCTGATTTTTGTTACGTGAGAAAGCAGCTACAAGCCGCACGAACACACACGGAGCCATAAGCAGGCCAGAAGCACGAAAATGAGACAAATGTGTGTACTACTCATCATTTCCATGCTCGCTGAAGCGCCGTGCAGCTCTCATAGACACTAGCGCCAGAGTTCTCTCTTGTGTATATTAAGAAACTCTATAGTGAACCCTCGCCCCGCCGCGGTGGTCTAGTGGCTAAGGTACTCGGCTGCTGACTCGCAGGTCGCGGGTTCGAATCCCGGCTGCGTCGGCTGCATTTGCGATGGAGGCAGAAATGTTGTAGGCCCGTGTGCTCAGATTTCGGTGCACGTTAAAGAACCCCAGGTGGTCAAAATTTCCGGAGCCCTCCACTACGGCGTCTCTCAATCAAATAGTGGTTTTGGGACGTTAAACCCCACAAAGCAATCAATCTATGGTGAACCTTCCTCGTCGCTTTGCATTCTACAAATTATGGCCTCCGAGAATGCGCAGACACGTGTGTGATGGTGCCTTCAACCCCCCCCCCCCCCCACACACACACATACAGGTGGCGCGCACCAATGAAATACCACCATATAAAAGTGTCCCTTCCAGGGCTTCAGCTCTAACAAGGGTCCCCCAGGTCTGAAAGCGATGTTCTTGAACACTAGGCTATGGGCCCATTTTGATCTGAAGCATGTGAATGCGTCCTGCTGATGATGAAAAAAAATGGCTTCGCACCTGCGTGTTACTCTGCAAATGTCATCGAAAGACAATAGTCTTGCATCTGAAGAGAGTGAACAAAACATTTATTTGATGTTCAGCGCAAGAACATCGGTGAATGATATTCTGCAGGCGCTGTGTTAGAGTGCCTCGATGCGTGCTGCGGAGGTGAACGAGTGCATCGAGGCACGTCACACGTGAGACATGATTGCTATCTGGCAGTTATCTTCGAAAACGAAGCGCGCGGCGTGCACGCCCGTCTTGGAGGCGATAAGGTGTAGAACGCAAGGCGACGGGTAGGTGCCTCCACCTTGTCGTCTTAGCAAAGCGTTGAAAACACATGCCTTTTCGTGCAAGCGTTGCATTGTCATCGCAGCGTGATAAACGTTACTTACTGCCCTTAGAATTACTTATGTATGCCTTTTCTATTATAAAGACATACAGAATATTGACGTGTTGTTATGGTGTCTCAGATTGCGCAATAATTGCTTTTCAATTGACAATCGCACAAGTATGAATGCTGAAACTTGAATAATATTAGTGGGCACTGCAAATGAGGTCGGCCAGTGGTACCGTTTGGGGTATCGTTTCGGCGGACAAACGGACAAGTGTACAGACTTACAGAAAGACAGACTAAAATTTTTGCGTCGAAGGTCCCCAAGAAAGATGGTCGTCTTAAAAAAACAACAACGTGGTAAGCAATATACTTGCCATGGACACTTTACTGAAATATTTCGATTTGGTGAGATAAAATTTTCTGCTGGAGAACGCGTAGGTGTCCACGTAAAAAATAATTGGAATAAAAGAGAGTTTAGCTAGTTGGATGGTGCCTTGAATTCTTTCCAGTGTATGTGTTTGCGTGGTCTGTATTTTAGAATGAGGAATCGAACATTTTAGACAAACTTCATTTTCGAGATAACTGAATTCCTAAAACCGCGTGTCCGTGAACGCGTGATGATCGTTTCGTTAGGCCGTTCTGCCAGCTGATGAACGCTGGAAATAACTGAAAAACGTCATGCCGATTAAGCCCTAAAACAGCATCAAAAAAATAGTCGCAAGAGATAGTTTAGACAACGTTCAAAAGTTCCACTTGATTAGGCTCACCGATTAAATTGGGATCCCAAAATTTACAATATATTCTATTATCCAGAACAAGCGCCAAAACACAACTCTAAACAAAGCCACGAGTGGGTTCGAAGTCGTAAACACGAAGATTAGGTAAATCAATGTACTACCCATAATTCCCGTGGCAGCTGAACAATCACAGCGTCAGGGTTCTCTCAAGTAAATATTTTGAGAAACTCCATACTCTTGAGTATATAGCACAGTAGTAGGCAAGAACGCTCATTTCCAACGCTGCTTGTTCACGTGGTATAAAGTGCAACGTCGATTACATGCGTTCCCAGTGATGGCCCACTCATTACGAGGTCGCACTTCAGCAGAAAAGTGCGGGTTCTGCTTCTGGCACCGGCGCCTTTACCCCAAAGCGGGACAGATATTGTAAATGCTCGCACAACCATCCCAAAAGCGAATGGCGAAGAAATTTCGGCAGTGAGAATTAGCTTGCGGCTCTTCGGAAGGGTTTCCCTGAACACTTGTAATTTCACTTCAGGAAGAATAACCCCGCAATCCAGCAATCGAGCATTTACTTTATGAGACCTGTGGAATTTAGCTTGAAGGGCAGAAAAGCAGCTGCAGAGGCAAAATAACTAAACGACAACCGGGTGGGGAAAATCGAGACAACCACAGCGTTGATTGTATACAAATGGGAAATGCGCGAAGTCAAATAGCAGTTGCGTAGGGAGTTCACGCAGGAGGTCAAACGGGAAATACCTTTATTGGTGTCTTTTCGAGGTGAGCTCCAATAAAAAACAGGCTCTCAGAATTATCAGACGATAGAGGAGTAGTGGATCATGTAGAAAAAACATTCATTGAGGTGTAAAGCTACGTGCTATACTACACAAATGATGGTTGTGCCGCCGCGGTAGTCTACTGGTTATGATGCCCGACTGCTAACCCGAAGGTGGCAGGGTCGAATCTCTAACGTGCCCCTATATTAAATGCACGCTAAAAGGGATTTCCAACGAACGTTCAAATTCTTCAGTTATTATGTATATGTGCGTGCGCAGCCCTCCCCCCACCCCCTCTCCAACAAAGCTACGCCACTGCTGATGACTAGATGACCGCATCCTTTGACCATAATAAGGTGCATATTCAGCGCTGCAAGAGTGCACCATGCAGGAGCGTTCAGATGGTTGGTGTCGTTCTAAAGAGCCAAGGATCAAGTGCGGCCGGATCCTTCAGTGTTTATAGCTACTTAATCTGACAGTTTGTGGCTAAGAGATGTGCTTTTTTATAATTACGACTGCTCACTTTTTTCACGTTTGCTTGTTGACGTAGACCAGCAGAATGCGCTCCAATAAAATGCGTGGCGAAGTGGTTTGTTAGTACGTAGTGTGCAACGACTGAGCTGCGTTTCTTTTCCGTCGTTTGTTGGTTAGTGCTAATGTGGTGCAAGTAAAGTAAGCTCAGCTAATATTTCAGCACGAGAGGCCCGAATGATGCCCTGCGTCAAGAAGCAAATGCAAGGGCGCAACTTTGCACGCGAGTCCTATGAAACTCGCGCACAAGTTGCGTGTTTACACTTGCTTGAAAATCTAGAAACATAAACAGTTGAGCTCGAGAAGTGAGCTATTGGGGGACACCACGAGCGAATGAAATTCTTTCATCTCCGTTATAATGGAAAGTTAGGTGTGAAAAAGGATACATATCACACCAACACACATAGTGACACCAACATGTTCCAGTATTCTCTTTTCTCGCGAACGGCAACCAATCGGAGTTTCCTCCCCTACGCTATGATGAAATGTTCTTTGCTATCATCCAATTCACAGGCCCTTCAATTCTTAAGACATTGCTCTGGCGTAGTTATACATGAACCCTGACACTGTTTTTTCCATATGTTTATACATCCACGTTCTCACTAGTTATTAAACATGTTGCTGCTTCCCTTGTATGAGTTTGTTGTATTCTTTTTTTCTTTGCTACTTTTTAAATTCAATGATTATATTGATCTACATTTGTGACCTTTCTCTTCATGTATTCAATAAATAAGGTCTTGTTGGTATTGCCGAAATATTTATACGTGTTTATTGTAACGATTTTTTTTGTTCACTTTTACCCATTCCTGCCCAAGTTCTGAAAATCAGACCAGCAGTATTGCAATAACTAAATTAATTAAATAAATAAAAAATTAAGAAACACTAAAGAAACGCAGCACCAGACGAAAGTGTAGTAGATTTGTCTACCATGATTTAAAGAAAAAAAACTGTTTAATAAATGAGTAAGAAAAACTATCTAGTCAACGCTGGTTTAACTTGCGGCTGGATACCAGAGAAGTAGTAGAAAAAAAAACGAATCGACAAACAAAGCTGGGAGGGTTGATCCTTTCGACCTACCGCAGCACCCAGCAGTGCTGTTTTCGAATCTACCACGACATGGCAGACTAATCCCGCCGTCTAATAGACAGAACGTCCAAACAACTGGAAACACGCAGACTCCCACACTCGGGATCTGTAGAGACCGGAGAGATGGCCGGGCGATTAATTTTCCGGGCACGGGCGCACCAACTGGTCGCGGTACTTTTTTTGATCCCTGGAAGAAAGGAGGGGGTGGCTCAAGGGTTTGAATGTAACCACCATAGCGCGCGCATTAGTCCCACTGGCCTTTCCTGGCGCGATAACAAGCGACCGCCGGTCAAGTCTTGTGAAGACGCCGGGTTATCTCGAACTTATTCCCACGGAGCGGCAGATGGTATAGGTTTGTGCGCAGCAGCCGAGAGATAAGGCGCGTTATTGCAATGAGAATAGCGGTGATCGCTGCTACAAATATCAAGGCGGGATCTAAGTTGTGAAACCCAACTTCAACAAGATAACCCAACGATGAAAAATAGCAAGAAACAAACAAAGTTCAAGGTATATTGCATACCGAAAGGATTGACATTAAAAGATAAATTTGGTTTAGCGTACAATTGCCTTCATAAAAATGTGAGTTTTATTAGTGAATATACAGTTAGAGGCTCGTGGTCATCGATTGCGCGGGAATCGCTGTAGACAAGGTAATACGAGCTTACGGTATATGCTTCTGAAACAAGTGTCGCGCTAGAATTTGCTGCGGTGAACAATTCCGTTATTTTTCTTTACTGATTCACGCTGATTATAACACGCCCAGGTGAGAGCACCCGCTTAAATGATCTGTTCAATAAAACAAAATAGATAAACGAGATTCAGGCTAGCGAAGTTTAATAGTTTCCCCAGCGTAGCGTATCGAGGACTAAAAAGCTGTGACTGTTTGTAGTTAGATACAAATGCAATCTTACGTATATATATATATATATATATATATATATATATATATATATATATATATATATATATATATATATATAGAGAGAGAGAGAGAGAGAGATGTGATATATTAGAAGGCGGTGAGGTCGACATGCGCTGGTTCGCTCTAGTCTGCTACCGATAGTGCACTACTCAAGTACAGAGCAATGTACAGCGGCTGCATTTTGTCAATAAAGACGAGATGCATAAAAAAAAATGAATGTAGTTGGATAAAGTGAAGGAGCTTCGTCTTTTGCTGCGATGAAAGCATTTGTACATACCTTTAGGCTCGCAATAAAGAAATGTGCAGGAAGTGTTGAGCGCTACACTACACAAACTTATTCTCGTCGGGATACAGAATACACAAAGGAAAGTTTATGAACGCCTTGTTCTTTTCCTTTTCTTTTTTTTGCTGGCTATTAACTACTGAGACAGTTAATGAAAGAGTTGAACGATCAAGCTCTGCCGTCTTAGTGGGTGATGGTGCCCTATCTTATCCACGCACTGCAACTCCAGGGAATGAGAGAACTCGCATTCGCCTTGAACTGCCCAATTGCGATCGCCGTTCAGACGCCTCGCGAACTCGAGGGGTCCAACGTTGTTTGGAAGGCGGCGCTCGGATCAGCGTGCGGGCGTTGCTTGTCTCATTAGGGACATCTGACGAGCGCAGTCCCAGCTACAAGTGCTCTACAAACACGCTAAGACCGGCAGCCTGAGTACGTTCGGCGCTTGAGTCTAGCGAGGCGGAGAGTTATTTTGGCGAACGTTTTTTATTTTATTCGGTGATTATCCGTGTAGTCGGGAAGAAAGTTGAGCGGACTTTGCATTCAAGCTGCGTGTAGCATTTAAGCGGCATTAAATTAAACTCGCTACAACAGGGCGTACACATTCGCATATTTAAATCGCGTGACCTATTTGGTGAACCGAGGCGCTCATTAGAGGCTTTGATCAAACAGGCAGAAAAGAAACATGCACATATATGTTCGTAGGATGAGAGTATGTGAAGTATATACACGAAGATTTATTATACGAAATATCATGAAATATTAGTATTCATTCTTTTAGTTAATAAATTGCCAGACCCAGATTGGTGTATCATAAAGGATAGAGGGAGTTACTAAATGAACAGTGTTTGTTTTTCTATTCTGCAAGTCTAGAAAACCCAATGGGCTTTGGAGCTTGAAACGCCAATTGCACTTCTACATCTATAGCGGGAATTTAGCAAAGTGAACTGTAACGGACGGTGGATTAGAATAATTCGTCGTCGTGGAGAAAAATGATGCAGTTACATCAATTCCAGTCGCGATATTGAACAGGTGACACGTATATATGATCGACGTAGAGCAACGTGCTTCGATGGGCTGTCGTTAGGCAAGTGTAACTGGAGGTTTTGATGCACATTTTTACTGATTATATGATTTAGTTCATTTGCTTACTATCAGTCACCAAAAGGAATAAGTCGTGATAGGTGTGACTTTCGCTCTTTCGCGCGTCTTTCTCTTTTTTAGGAAATCATGCTCACAGACAGTGAGCAACCTTTTGAGGAACTTACAATAGTGATAGTGGTGGAAAGGTAGTTCCATCTGTTACTTATCTGGGCACAAATGAGACCTCTTACATGTCGTGAAGTGGTGCGTCAACTTCCATTGAATAATCCGCCCGCATAAGTAGCACACGTGATGGCTGAAGAAGCGGCTTGCCTTGGAGCCTTGAATACTATCGCCTGTACAATTCAGCGTGTAGAAATTTTTGTTGAATTTATTGGGCGTAATGTTTTTTTGCTTGTAGGACAGTTCGACAAAAAACGATTCTGATGTGCCATGACGAACATCGTGAGGATACGGACAAGCACATGCGTATGATGCTCTTATTTCGCAGGCTCGAAGTTTTGACCGATGTCACGAGATATGTGCTGCATGTTTCCCTATCTCATATGACTTACTTAATGAAGTCACTGGCAACTTCGTATTGCTCTGACATTGACTGCCTCTCGTACAAAGTAAGCGGTAATAAATAATCAATCAATTAATTTATACGGATTCACAAAGAAACAGTAGAAAAGGGGGTAGAGGAAGTTGGAAACTGCCACCTGGAGGGGCACAGTGCCTGCGTCATTAAGCGTTAGTGCTTCCTGTAAAACAAACAAGCAAACAAACAGACAGAAAACAAACAAACAAACAAACAAACAAACAAACAACAACAACAACAACAACAACGACAGCAACAACAACAACAACAACAACAAATCTTGCACGGTATACACAAAGCGAAGTTGAGCTGTAAGCTTCTTACATGCATGAAAGTTGTTCCGACACCAATCAAGAAAAGGCGAAACAAGTCGCTGCACACGTGCAGCGCACGTGGTGTTGCCGCACTTGTCGGGCACTTAGTGCTGCCTGAGCTGAGCAAATGGACATGATCCGGGCACAGTGATGCACCGTACACTTTCAGCGATTAATGCGACGTCTTGCAGTGGAGGGTATTTCTTGAGCCGTCGCTGGAAGCACCTTTTTTTTCTTGCACTTGCAAGTGAGAGATAGAGGTAGGGTCGCTGGTAAGCCACAGCTTCTTTTCTTTCCTTCATCATATGTAGGCATGGCGTTCTCTGTATCCGCATCTGATGACCAGCTTCGCCCCTGAAGCCATAATCATCAATTTAGCGCACATGAGCGCGTTCTTTGATCCCCTCCCGAGTGTACGGTTGAACCACGGCCGTTCGATAAGTGTGTCATTCGAATCGCGTCCCCGTTTATGCTGTTTACGTCTCGTCAGAGTCTCGCAACCTTACAAGAAGAGACCTGCAACATTATCCCTTCTAGAGTATGTTTCATCCTCACTTTGCTAGGAACTGATCATAAGAGTTCGATCTATTTGGTAAGCCGCTTGTGGTTCCCTGCCGTATTACCCGTAAGCCGATACACCACTGATGTGTGATCATTATGATACTAGAAAAAGAAGTCACGCAGCATGTTGTTTCGGGCAAAGCGCTCAACAAGAAAAAAAATACAGAGGTCATTCGCAGGAATAACATGACGAAAATGCGCTTCCGAGGTCGCAAATAACGGGGAGAGTCTAATGAAGAAGTCATGTGGTTCCTATCACACGGAAGTAGGCTCCTTTCTCGCTTTACGACGCCTTACAATATGCCTAGAGACGTCATGTGCGTTCTAATTCGGATGTTGCAGTTAGTTTACAGAGCGTTTAAGCACTGCAGGTTTACCATGGATTGTAAACATGGAAGTACCGTACCGACTTTCAAAGCCGGTGCACAAACGTGTTCCTTTATTTTTCCTTTTTTTAGGCGTGTAAGTTAGTAGTTTCATTAATTACAGTAACGGGATGCGATGATCTACGTTACTCATAGAGGTCTTGCAGGCTGAAAGAAAGGTGTCACCCGACCATGACGGTTTGGTATTACCGTATTTCCGGTACGGTGAGCCGGCGTGGCTAAAGCACCCCGAAGCTTGCATACATATTTCTTGCAGTACCTTTGACAACTTACAGCGCGTTATTTAAAGGATTCGTTGCACGAGAAATTTGTCGTTCGTACTGACTACGTTATAAGATGTACGGTTATACAAATATTAGTTTTCTGAGTGCGCTGGCTGAAACGGGCATAAATTAACAGAGACCGAGACTATGGCCTATAAAAACGAGGTAAGAATTGTGACTAATTTAATGTAAGAAAATTGATAGAACCAGCTGACTACACTCACCAATTTTCGCCCACCCAAACTTCACTATTGCTGCGGGGGTGCTTATGCGGTGAGTTCAAGACTATATTTCCATACTTGTACCGTTATGTATTTTAGGATCATTTATGTGTATGTGCGCAAGTGGTTTTTGCTTGGTCCCGTTGGATGTGCGTTGCGTCTTGACAGTTGTCGACAGTCCACGTGTCCAACTTCATGCGTGATAGCAGGAATTCCTAGTAACACATTCACAAGTAATGTAAAGTGTGGTGTAAGTGGACTAAATCCAAAGAATGCACATAGCACCAAGAAACAGTTGTGAACGAACTATATATGGGCCATGTGCCCCGCCGCGGTGGTCTAGTGGCTAAGGTACTCGGCTGCTGACCCGCAGGTCGCGGGTTCAAATCCCGGTTGCGGCGGCTGCATTTCCGATGTAAGCGGAAATGTTGTAGGCCCGTGTGCTCAGATTTGGGTGCACGTTAAAGAACCCCAGGTGGTCGAAATTTCCGGAGCCCTCCACTACGGCGTCTCTCATAATCATATGGTGGTTTTGGGACGTTAAACCCCACATATCAATCAATCAATATATGGGCCATGTGTTTCATCGTAGTGGACAAGGCCGATTCTGTAACGCTATCGGCCACGCTTAAAACCATGGACAGTGGTATGGCAGAGAAGGCTGGAAGCTCCCTTGCCATCATACATGCTTTGCAAATATCAGCACCGGACAAATCGATCACTGTGATTACTGGTTCACAAACTACCTGTCGGAATATTGTGAAAGGAATGGTCACACACTGGCGCCCACGGGGTCCTGACATCTGCACCTCCCGCCTTGTTACACGGGTTGTACATCGTATAGACACCCATGAACCCGCCTCTCTTCATGGAAACGAACGCGCTAATCGAGAGCTTACAAACCAGCTGCCATCGGAAAAAGTTGTCCAACCGAGACGACGCACCGAACGAAGCATCAAACTACACTGACACGCTACGGTATTACAGACAACGCCGTATGTTCCCGCCACCACACAAATCACTCAACCGAGAAGACGTGGTTGCCTGCCAGTAGCTTCACACTAATTCATTCATTCGCCTGTTCTTGTAACATTCATCTTTCCTACCCCACACAATACTGCCCCTATTGTGAAGCGAAGCCTGTCACGGTGTACCACTGAACCTGGGAATGTCCGCAACCACCGGGCTACCGCCCTGTTCCTTCACCCCCACATTCCTCCTGGGAGACTGTGCCCACCAGCTCAGAGCCACAGGAGCAGCGTCGGCTGATCCAGCGAGCAGGTGGTGTGGCACGAGCCAATGGGTCCCTGAACTAAAGACTCCCCCCAAGGAGGACGATCTTTTATGCTCTGCATAATAAATGTTTCTGTCTCTCTCCCATTACTTTATAATTTATCGCTGCTTCTTTTGTTCTGGATGTTAAGCGTTGTTCAACACGACGGTATTTGCCAATTTTCTAGCTTTCGAAAACTCAATGCCTCGGAGTAATTTTAGATTAAGGTGAACATGGTATAGAGCTTGAGAACAATCAAGACGCCGAGTCTTAAACGTCCAGTAGGGATTTTATCAGTTTCTTTGTAGTGTGCGACGACATGACATGTGTGTAATGTATCTAGAGGAATACGGAGATAGTGCTGTTAAATGGCGGTGGAGGAGAGTATTTTCTCCAAGTTTCGAGTCGGATCTCTACAGTATAGAAACTAGAACGAAATAAACTCGACTTACCACCAACCCACTTGCAGCTCGAAGTGGTTTCACATGGCACCACGTCTCTTTACGTCGTGCGGCAAAACACCAAAGCCCATTGTTGTACTACCTGCTTCCTTTTATCGTCCCACGATAAGGGGGCATTCCTACGAGAGGGCTGGTCAGATAAGAATCCTGCCCTATCGAGATACGCTCTGTGACGTACAAACAAAATAATGTCGTTCGGCGAGCGACAGCGTTAGAACGCGATGATTCGCTGTAAGCGACTCATGAAAGTAGTCACCGTATAGTTCACCACATGCTGATAGGCCGTCTTCAAAATTTATAGTATGAGTAATAGTAATATAGGTGGATCTTAAAAACCAAAATAATGATGTGAACCGTAGTGGAGGGCACCCGGAAGTACTTTAGCGTGCATTGACGTCACACAGTACACGGCACTCAAGGATTTCGCCTAGAAACGTGACCGCCGCGGCTCGGATCGAACACTCAGATTTCGGATCAGTAGCCGAGCACTATAACCTATTGTTAGCTCTTCGATCTCGCTTCTGAGGATGTTCGCGTTTCGTAGAGGTGACCGCAAAAACTAAAATAGGACAGAGAACACAACAAACGACTCACGCACTGTTAGAAGGCAAAGAAAAAGAAAGAAAGCTGGTATTTAATTATCAAAAGTTGTATACATATTTAATCACATAATCGCTCAAAACCGTACATCGTACAAGCAAAACGCTATAAGCCCGTGGGATTTGCTATGCAAGTCCATGATAAAGAACCACAGCTGCTTACACAAAGCACTTTCTACTTCGTATTCATCGTGCAACATCGTCAGCATGTTCATGTGGCCACGGCGACGAGGATATCTGTCACCTCTTGCTCGACTGTCCGAAACACGACACACACCGAAGGCGACTAGAACAAGAACTGCATAGGTTAGATCCCGAGCGACCATTCGGGTTGAATAAAATACTAGGTCCATGGCCTTCCAAAACAAATGGCAAAGCAATGAAGGTGTTGCAACACTGTTGTGTTGCAGCAATGAAGGTGTTGCGTGTTAGTGTGTTAGTGTGTGCAGGCGTGTGTGCGTGCGCGCGCACGTAAACACACACACACACACACACACACACACACACACACACACACACACACACACACACACACACACACACACACACACACACACACACACACACACACACACACACACACACACACACACACACACGTACGAGCACTCCCCTTTCTTTTTCTCTGTAACTCTATAATTAAAGCTATCCCATCTCTAGCTTTCCCCAGGATATGGTATAGTATACCACATTTTACATTTTCTGCACTTGTTAGCAAGGCTGTATTTTCCACCTCATTTATTCTTTCCATCCTAAACGTTGGCTTCTTGTATAACGTGTTAATCACAATATGACGTCCACCTTTTTTATCACGCAAATACGCGAAAAAAAGTACTGCAAAGCAAACGTTCATTTTACGCGTTAAACACAGAAAATAAAGGGTTGGAAGGGCGTAAGACTTAACCGTATTTATATCGAAACGCAATACTCCCAGCAGTTTCTTTGCGTACAAACAAAAAATGTTGTTGGTAACACTTTCTGCACATATTCTTAATGCACTCTCCGGTCGTTCTTTCTTTGTAGGGCAGTTATTGTTACGCGCGCACCCCAATTTTACTCGGCCGCCTAGTGTCGGTGTCGGGGCTGCTGTTAGCAGCGCTGCTAATGAACGTTGCTCTTTCTTTTGTACCACACACTAGCAGTCGCCGCCATTGGGAATGTTGTCCTTGTAACGCCTTTGGAAGTGGGGAACACTTGTCAGAAACACAGGTATCCACGAACGGCGTGGCTTGAGCGAGTTCTAATTGTTCGTTACGCGAGGTGCCACACAAAACACCGCAGTGGCCTGCACGTTTCATTAACCTCTTCGAATGGCGCAAAGATGTCCACATGCACCGTTCTCCCCTTGCCTCCTCTCACCCGCCTCCCCCGTTGCGCGTTTCTCTTCGCGACGAAATATTGTGTAATTGTCCGTCCTGAGATTCGGCATCGAAGACCCGAGTGCGCCCTGCGTGCGATTAGTTTGGCACTGAAAGATTTTCTAAGGCGTGGTGGTTAATGCGTAGTGATTCGCGAACCGAGTCGTTTTACTTTGAGCACTGCGAAAGTCCGTGGAATACGAGCAATTCAGGAGCCCCATTTGAACAGCCTTAATGAGCCCTGTGTGGTGACATTTTCTGTGGCGTTTCGTCTCACCTAATGGCCTTTGACAATGCGGCAACCCCATTATCGGGTGTTCCTCCTCTGTGGACACGCGCCACGATACCGTACGGTGCTCTGAGAGTGCCGGAATGGTGGCAAGAGATAACTTGGCTATCACGTAAGGATGACAACAAACAAAGCGGAGAAGGGAGAGAGGTTTACCGGAAACATGCCCGGTTAGCTACGCTACGCTGGGGGATTGGGAAAGCGGAGCATACATGCGAAAGTGAGAGAGAAAGAAAAATAAATAAATGATCACAGAATGCCCCGACGCGCGTGTAGTGATGGTACTGTACAAAAGTCAAAGGCGTCAACATAGGCATAGGAATCTCGAGAAGCGAATGCGGAGTCTGAAAAACGAAGACGAACAAACATTTGCACACCTTTGAAAGTGCTATACGAGAAAGACAAAAGTGCTGGTATGAGGCGTTCGAATGGTTCATTTCATCCCGAAAACATGTACTTGCTCCTTGCGGCTCACTCGTCTAACACGCATCCAGCCGAACATTCGCCTCCTTGCGCTGCAAGGCTGTAACATCTGTGGCATTTTGGCATATACTGTTGATATTGTAGTAGCCTCAGTGCTGCTTTGGAGTCAATATCGCGCACGTCACGAATGTTAACTACGAAATCTGCAAGGCCAGTGTTCGCTTCTCTTAATGACAGCTTTTGTGCTTTGCTTCCCGGAAGGAACACGCAAAAAATTGGTTGCAAGCGTGGAAAGCTCATTTGTCGCGGAGTGCTACATGTCGGCAAGAATTTGAGGTCATCGTCTGTTTGCAGCTTCTTGCAACGCGGAAGTTGTGTTCACTAATGCTAGGCGCAACGTTCAAAAGGACGGCATGTTTTATGCATGATGCTATCTTTCCTGATCACAACAAGAAACACAGCTCCCTTTGGACGAATAATCGAATATGAGATATCTCTTTCAGTACGTTGAAGAAGTTGTGTGCACCGGAGAGAGGAGCAACCAGCATGTTACTACACGTGTTGGTGTATATGAGCGAGAAAGAACGCAGTCACACCATATTAAGAGGTCACCAATGTCACCAAAGGCCGCATTGCAACGTCATTTGTCTAACAGAGTAAACAACAATTCAGGCTACATCCGCTCGGTCCGGTGAGGTGTTCGTGTACAAACAGCAATAATGCCTACGTTGACCTCAACTGCAGTAATTCACGAGGACGACACAACAAAGTGCTCGCTCTGATAATGGAACTTTGTCGAAACGAGCCAGTTCAATCGATGTAAGATATTTACTTCCCATTGGGTAACCAGTAATATTTGCTTATTATACTAAAATAAGATGCACTGAAAAGTTGACAGAAATCGGTTAAGGCATATTGAGTAGTACATATGAATTTATTTTTTTAGGAATGAATATGCCGCAAGTGAAAAATGATGCATACGTTTTCTGAATATTTTACATTATTTCAAGCATTGTTCACTAGCTTTATGGTTCCTTATTTTTGAAAGTTCTTTACAAGATACTTTATCCGGCAAGATACGTATTTATTTATTTTTACTGTGTGCCCATGAAAGCATTGTCATATTCAGTGGAACACCTAGGAGTAGCGAAATTTGTACGGTTTTTATGGCACATGCGCACCAAGTACGTGCCAAAGCGATAGTGACCATCCCAACAGACAACAACTGTAGGTTTTTATATTCAGAGTGTCACTGCTCGCGGAATGATGAATGACATAATTATGTACGACTGCGCTGTAAGAACGGTTTCACCCATAGTACGAAGCTACGACGCGATAACTGGTGAAATATGTCTTTATTTTCAGGCAATAACAGCTGCAATAAAGCTTTGACTGTATCCTGCGTAGTAGTTTGTTTTAGGGGGAGCGGGGGCGGGGGAAAGGATGGACATTTCTCGGCAGTCGCGAGCGTTGTCCTTCGTGAAGTACAAGGAAATTGAGAGTCTTCATCACTTATGGAAGTTGCACCAAGACCTGTTGAAGTGTAAACACTCCGGTTTTCCTTCTCTTCTCGCTTATCTGGGTATCCTGACTGCGCCACTTAACTCAGCTCCAATATATTATGCGTAAGAATTTTCTAACATTTATAGATGGGTTACGCCACTGACTCGCCTAATGCTGTTCTTGAAAAGGTGAAAAAAGAAAATCGAGACTATGTCGTAATCACCAAGTATATATGAGGAGAGACCGATTGTTTGGTGAGAAAGAGCAGAAGGCGAAACAGGCGCGCTCCATAACCGGCAGCGCATGATGAAGAAGAAAAGTTAATTGATGACCTGCTCCGATACAGATGACATGGTATGCTAGCAGGGTACAAAAAAAAGCGAAGACAGCAGCACTATCTCGCATGATGTACTTTGTTCTGAGGGTAGTTAGGCGATCGTAGCAGCAGCTGGTGCGTTCGTCAGGACCGTGGACGTGCATTGCTGCCGCATATGCAGACAGTGGTGGAACCGATCAAGCGTTTCACTATCGGACACTTCGCCAATGTTGTGAATCTTGAAGATCTTGCTATTATCACTTTCATACTCTCTAACATGGGCTACGTAACGTATTTTAGGGCGTGCAACTCTGCTTAATGTAAGAGTCTAAGCACAAATGTAGAAATCACTCACTTGCTGAAGCAATATGCTGATTGACCCATAAGCCACAACAAGATCTGAAGAATGGTCTGCTGACTTTGTTTTTCTTTTCATGGGCCAAAACCGCAGGTGGACTTCAAAGCGCATGAATTAAAAGTGATACCGTAAACATACCAGTTATGGGAACGCATTGCAGTGGGTACATGTACACGAACCTCCAGCAATATTCAGTAAAATACCTTTATATATAATAGACATTTTGGACGAAATTGGCAGATATTATAAAAAAGAAAGTAGAAAAAACATCGAAGCAACTGAAACAGATAATTATCGTAGCAATTAGAAGAGCTTCACTTACTTATGCGTAGTTTGTAATGGACATCCACTTGACATATTGAAGGACAAATCATGCAAATACATGATTTCAACTCAAAGAAGCAGCAGGTTCAAGCGCTTCAAGTATAACGAACAGTGAGCTTATCCGAAATTGTTTATACTTCTAGAAATTCTAGAAATGTTAATTGTATAAAAAATATAGTGACATGATTTGGTATTCCATCCGCGGACTATTATATATATCTCATAACATTTTTACCCTAACACAGCTGTATGGCGCAAAGCACGCCAGGAGGTACTGCGATCGGAATAACCCCGCAAAAACTCGTCGTCATTCTTGCGCCTGCCGTACTAGCAACCAATCGTGGTGAAGTGCATGCATATTTATCTGTTTACCACTTCTGGCTTATTACAGAGATTGTGTTGGGAAATACTTTTTGTCCTTGTACATGCATCTGGAGCTCATTGGGTGCTAATGAGTGTACTTTAAGCTGATAAAACATTGAATTTGGGTAATAAATCAGATACATTTTGTCTGTTACATTTCTTCTGTTAACTTGCTGACACTACACCCTAAAAAAGAAGCGAGTAAAAAGAGCGTCTTTTTGTCCCATAACAATGATCGTCATCTATATTGCGTTCCATCCTTGCGCTATTGCCCCGCGCCCGGTACATTCCAGTAACGATTGACATGTCCATTATCCGGGTTACATTGCATTCTCGATGGGAAAGTGGCCAGCGCCGAGTTTTCAAGAAAGGAAGCGCATGCAAGCCTTATGACGATTATTGTTGTGGGACAAAAAGACACCCTTTTTATTCGATATTTTTTTAGAGTGTAGTTGGAATACTCCAGACGGAATTATAATTACGCATTTTTTTCCCTGCCATTTCATCACAGAAAGCTTTGGAATACCAGTGATGGACAGTGCCGAGCCTCAAGTCAACCACGTGAGTGAGCCCATAAGAGCGACTGCCACGAGGAGTTAAAAAAAATCAAAAAACCTAGAGATACGAGCATGAATGCAGAATCACGATAAGGCATCAAACCTCTGAACTTACTTCATTTATTTTTGTTCACATTAATTGTCCAATAACAGACTCACGGCTGGATGGAACAGGTGTTTGAACTTTCTTTCGCCCCACCGTAGTGGTCTAGTGGCTAAGATACTGGGCTGCTGACCCGCAGATCGCGGGATCAAATCCCGGCTGCAGCGGCTGCATTTCCGATGGAGGCGGAAATGTTGTAGGCGTGTGTGCTCAGATTTGGGTGCACGTTGAAACCCCACTTGGTCGAAATTTCCGGAGTCCTCCACTACGGCGTCTCTCATAAAGATATGGTGGTTTTGGGACGTTAAACCCCACAAATCAATCAATCAATGAACCCTCTTTCTCTCGCCTCACTCGAAGAAAACTGCATGCCGTATTAAAAAAAAAACTTCATTCGTTCATTCATAATGTTATTTTAGGGAAAGCGTTGTATAGCAGATCAGTCGAAAAATCCAGCGCCCGAACTTGCCATTCAGCCGTGGTGTGAACACGAACAGTACCAGAAATCTAGCAATACTAAACACAGTTGTAGTGGTTAGATATACAAATTATTAGAGTTCAGAAGTGCAAATGAGTAGAAGTACAATTTAAAGTTAACTCAAAGTGAACTCAGATTGTTTTTTAATGTTAGCGAAGAGTTGATCAACTTACAACAAATTGAATCAAGTGAATTGAAAAAAAATAAACTGACGGGGCCCTGCAATAGTTTATCATGTAGCCACAGAATGGTTTCAATAAAAAAGTCTGTTGCCTGAAGAATCGACCACCGCAAACATTTTTTTTACTCCGTCCACTACGAGTGGAGTTACAGAGCTTTCTCTCGTACTGTAATTGTTTTCCTTTTCCTCTGGTCCCAAAGAGTGCGCTGGCTTTAAGCTGATTAGAGAGGCATGACACGGGGGAAATCAGTTACGTCCCGCGCGTTTCTTCAACACTTTTATTCATTTTTTTCTTTCGAGCGTGTGGTTTACCTTCAGTGAGATGGCGAGCGCGCACGCGTGCCCGCGGAGTCTTCGATGTCGATGGAGCCAACGATGCTCAAATCAGCCTTTTAGTGAATTTGGGCATTTTAAATGAAGGCAAAATTGCTCAATTTTCGCGTGTTTAGATTTAGACACTTTTTGAACAAAGCCCACGTGATGAAATTTTTTCAAGCGCTCTCCCATTTCGTCTCTCATATTTACATCGTGGTTTTTGGACGTTAAAGCCCATAATGTATTGAGGGAAGCGGCTACTCTACGACATACTTTAGTTAAAAATACAAATACAATGTAATCGAAGAAAACGAAACTTTACTGTACTACTTTCAACCATGCGAAAGACTCCTTGGATTAATGCATTCCGGAACGGTTCTTCCATATTGAGTATCTCACCTCCTCCGAAAATGCGGTTCCAGAGTCACGCGAGAAAAAAAAAAAACCTGCAATGCTCTAGGAGACTCTGAAAGTTCCGCGTCCTTGAGGTGCTGTGAAATTGAATACGCAGGTGCATCTGAGAGCTCTACCGTGCACTTATCGAGTATTCATGCTTGCATACGCAAACACATACGAGAGTTGGGTGGGAAAAGAGCGCTGTGAAGCAATAATGGACTCTTCGCGAGCGATTATAGAGTAGAGAATGTGATACCATGGCACGAAACAACAATTCAACTACGTAAAAACTACTGTAGCTGGTGGGTTCACGTTTCTGGCGCTTTTGAAAAAAGAAAAAGGAAGAAAAACAAACAATAACCACTTATCAAGGTGACAACAACGGACTGCGGAATGCACATTGTTTATCGGCCCACGGAACAAGTTTTTAACAACTTTATGCCATGCCGACTGGCGCCCTATTCTTATTTCTCAGGCACCGAGGAGTCTATCGCTCGGTCCGAATTCATCGTAGATCCGTAAATATGCGCACGGCGTCCAATCATAAGATGCTACGAAGATGTTGAAAGCAGGCTCGTAGAAATTTCTGTACCCATTGCATTAAATTCACTGCAAAGAACATGTCGACATAGATTCGAGACATGTTGTCGAAAAAAAATGTACGTAAGAAAGAAAAACAGGCAACCTACAGGCATACCTGATCACGACATTTTTATATTTCTTTTTCTGAACTGAAGTGCAATGCTAAGTGCAAAGTTGGTCCTGGTGTTCTTGCGAGAAATTCTAGTGGAGCATGCTAAGTCTTTTGAAATTATTGAAATTACACATCGGTCTATTCTTGAGAATGGCGTGCTTTATTATTCTTTCGTAAGCTGCGCGTTTGTAAACAATGGTAGTGTTGGAACGTACTACAATGCAAAGAGCGACCTATTCCGTACAGTCCAATGACACATTTTTGCTGGTTTTGCTGATGGTCCTCTTTTTTCTTTGTTCTAAAACAAGTAGCTTTGGGTGCTCTGGCGTGGCTTCGGTTTTTCCCCGGAAGACATGAGTTGACTAGTGCGTAGAAGGGGATGTTGTCACACATGTAGTGCTAAGCGAAGGAAATGCGATACCGGGAACAAATCACTGTTTCTGGCGGCTTTATCACCCCCACTGTGGGCTGCAGGTACTAGATAATGCATTACGATGTACAATGAATCGAAAGTTCCTGCGACGAACTATAAAGAGAGAGAGGGAGAGAGAGATAAAGATGCAAGGAAAGGCATGGAGGTTAGCCGGACGTACATTCGGTTTGCTACCCTGCGCTTGGGAAGAGATGAAGGGGAGAAAATGGGCTGCAGAGAAATAAGAAGGTACACACAATCACGAGCACACTCGGGGGAGCCCACACAGCCTACAGGCGGTCACTCAGGTTTGTTGTCTTCAAGTAAAGTAGGAGTGCTTTAGTCGCTTTCTGCGCAATTGAGGCAGATGCCCAAGGTCCCAGAATCTTCTGCACACAGAATGGTCTAAAGTCAAGATGATTCAAAACCATCCGGAGCTGGAATCGCTATGTGTCGTAGCAAGCGAATCTGCACAGGACGTGTTCTACGGTATCTTCAGCTCCACAGGAGTCGCATGTAGAGGTGTCTGCCATACCGATGCGAAAGGAGTACAGCTTTGTGAATGCAACCCCCAACCAAAGGCGGCATAACAGTGTCGCATCGGAGCGGGAAAGTTGTTATGGTAGCTGTATCTTGAGCGACGGATCTAGTTCTTACAAGTGACACCTTTGGAAGCTGGTAGTGTACCAGAACGTGCGTGTAAGATCTCGAGCCAGCAAGTAAAATTGTCTTGCTGCATCAGTCCTTGTAAGAGGAATCGGGACCACACGTGTTCCTTCATGAGCTGAGGAGGCTGCATCATCGATATTTGATTTTCAGTAATACCGATATGTCCAGACAGCTAATGATATATAATATTATGCCCTCGTCCTAGAGCTTCGTGATGGCAATGTCTTATTTCATGTACCAATTGTTCATCATTCCTTTTACGCATGACAAATTGCAAACTCTGAAGTGCTGCTTTTGAATCACAGAGTATGACCCATTTTCCTGGACGCTCTTGAACGAGATATTGTAAAGCGGCTCTTATAGCAGCAAGCTCTCATGCCGTAGACGTAGTTACATGCGACAACTTAAATTTGATTGTCATTGCTGCAGCCGGAATTACAGCGGCACCTGATGAGCTGTTGGACGAGACCGACACATCAGTGTATATCTGTGTTCGGTCCAAGTACAACTCATATAATACTAGCAGTGTTGCTTGCTTCAATGCTACTCGGGAGTGATTTCTTTTCTTTTTGATACCAGGAATTTCTAGACGTACTTGCGGCTGGTAGAGGCACCACAAGGGACATGCGATTCTCGTAGATGGCGTATATTTTGATGAATTTGACTGCGACAGATTAAAAGACCCTAATGGGGACCGATGGGCCTTGGATTATCACCGGTGACTTCAACGCCTATCACATGCTTTGGGGGAGCACTAGGATGAACGCCAGAAGCAAGAATATTGTTACATTCGCTTCCGACTACGATCTTTCTATCATGAACGATGGTACACACAACATATTTGCGGGGTCTCACGTATGACAGTTGCGTTGACCTGACATTGGTGTCACGGAGCTTCTCTCACAAAGTTGAATGGTTTTGCGATATTGAGACTCATGGGAGTGATCCCATACCCACCTATGTGAAGATCAATGAAATCAGGAAAAAATTCTCTTCCAGTGTTGTAATTGGCACTGACTGGCCGATGTTCACATCGCGTGTTGAAGACGCTCGCCAAAAAGGCCTTGCCTGCAGCCTGGAAATTACCATCGCAGAAGCTATGCTAGCGTCCAAATGTAAATTATCATTCTCGTCCAAAAATAACACAGTTCGTCATCGAACTGGAAAGATTACGAGCTATACGAAGGCGTGCTGAATGACGATACAGACGCACAAAATCAATTTACGACCTGAGGGAAGCAAAACGGCCCCACAAAAAAATTCAACGACGCACTGACAAGCTGGAGAGCAAACGCTGGAAAGCATTCTGCGAATCTCTAGACCCTCATAAACCACTGTCATATATCTGGAGAACAGATCGTGGTCTTCGCTCCTCTCCGCAACAACGGCCCCCTTTTAAAGCTTTGGCACTCCATCATGAAAAAACAGAACTCGAGGTGGCTGAGGAATTTCGCGCGAGAGTTAATTGTCGGGAATATAACTAACGAGAGAATTGACGCCATGATCATTGCTGAGACTCAATTGCTAGAAATGGGCATTCCATTCACCATGGAAGAACTGGAAGGTGCGTTCGTCGCTTCTAAGCGCATGTCATCGCCAGGTCCTGATGGTATTACTTATAGTGCGTTGGGACACCTTGTACAAAAAGCCAGAAAAGAACTTTTAACATGCTTCAACAACTCCTGGCTCAGCAGCAGTGTTCCCGGAGAATGGAAATTAAGTTGACTAATACTATTTCTGAAATCTGGAAAACCACCATTGAACTTGACAGCGTATCGCCCTATTGCCCTCGCAAGCTGCCTCGGAAAAGTGATGGAAAGAACGGTTCTATTTCGTCTTGAGTGGTACTTGGAACGATACACCAACTACCCTTCCTGCATGACAGGCTTCCGTCGGGGCCGCTCCTTCATTGACTGTGTCCTTGACTTATCGACATTTGTTCAACAAGAAAAAGGTCGCAAGCGCATATCAGTGGCACTCTTTCTTGACGTGAAGGGTGCATATGATAATGCAGCTCACGATGCCATCCTCACTTCTCTCGCTTCAATGGGCATTGGTGGACGAATGTTTCAATGGATAAAAGATTACATAACTGGCAGGGGTTTCTTTGTGCAAACATATGAGGGTACAACTGCTGAACATTACACCTACTGTGGTGTACCTCAGGGAGGTGTTTAAGCCCCACCTTATTCAATGTTGCCCTCATTGGTCTGGCGGAGGTTCTGCCAAAGTCGGTCTGCCCATTCATATACGCCGATGATATTTGCCTTTGGAGTGCTGCAGTTACTCGCCCTCGGGTGCCTGCACGAATGCAGCAGGCAGCAACCCTCACAACAGCCTACCTTCAGAAACAAAGCCTAACTATATCAACTGTGAAGTGTGCGTTGATTGCGTTTACACGCAAACCAAAGACGCCATACCCTGTTTACATCAATGGACAGAGTGTCAAATATGCACGGACGCATCGTTTTCTGGGCGTAATAATCGACAGAAGTCTTTCGTGGAGCCCACATTGTGCGTACTTGAAGAAGAGACTGCTATCTATTGTGCATATAATGAAATTCATGAGCGGGAAAGCACGGGGAACTTCTGTGGCCTCTATGCTACAGTTGTACAGGACCCTATTTGTGGGTCTATTGCGCTACAGCTTGCTGGTACTAACACTTGCAAATCTAATATTCATTCATTCGAGAGTTTGCAGAGTCAGGCACTGCGTATCTGCCTAGGACTGCCCCGATGCGCTTCTACTTATGCCACAATCATGCTTGCCATAGACCATCCGGTCAGGACATATAGAGTTGTGGATTGCCTCAGAGCACACATTCGACATGCTGGCCATGTCCCCGACCACCACTTGGCCCTTCTATCCTCCGAAAGACCACGTGCTACGTTTTCAGACGTCATAGCCAAGTACCTAAACAGACGCATTATCCAGGAACTTAGGCTTCAAGGGACCATCCAGTGATATGCGCAGGTACAGAAAGCAAATACATGTGTGCATAGGCTAAAATTGTCGCTCGTAACACTCCGCTAATTATTCTTATGTGCCTTTGGCAGTCCACGAGTTGGATTTTTTTTCCATAGTGACTGCGTCAGAAAGTTAATAATGCGATGTCAACTAGGTAATGTACTGTACAGTCTACTGCTTGCACAGCAACGTCAACAACTTATAGTTGTAACGATCAGCCTGAAGGACTGCACTATAGCGCCTTTCATAAACCATAGAGGCGTTTAGGGACATCGAACCTTGTCGGCAATTCAGTTTCTTAGAAAGTCACTTAAGTATCATTCATTAAAACTAGCCCAGCTGTCGTTAAACTTTACGGACATATAACGCACTATATCCCATGCGCTAAGTCTATGTTTTCCTGGATTCCATGTACCTGCCTGCGTCTGGTGATACTTGTACTGCTTTTTATTGTGAAGCCATCCACTGACATGCTGCGTGTATTTAAATTGACGGGCGTGGTTGTGCTTCATACGTAAACAAAACAGGCAGTTACCCCGACTTCGCTTGCTGATATTTAGTTGCAAGTCTAGCTAAGCATGCCTACAGAGAAGTTTGAACGTATATATTTTTTAGGCGTTGAAAGTGGAGGAAAGCACGTTGTCAAGAAATGAAATGGAACAACTTTATTTGGTTAAGCATCAAGAAAAAAATTAATACAGACTCATAGTGAGAGCCTAGAGAAAATTCAAACAGGGTAACTAAGTTATGTCAATCTTATTTGTATACACAGCTGAAGAGGAACGAGAAGACTTATCGGTATACACTTGAAGGGCTACGAAGCTCTCCGAAGCCGCAATAATAATATGTGAAGTTCTAACGTCCCAAAACTACAATACGATTATGAGTGGCACTGAAATGGAAGGCTCCACAAATTTCCACTATCTCTTGCTCTTTAATGCACTCTGGAACCACAGTACACGTGCCTCCACCTTGTAGGCTCCATCAAAATACGGCCGCCGCCACCGCGATTGGCCCGTGACCGTCGGATCAGAAGCTGAGCGCCCTAGCCACTAATCCACCAAGGTGGACTACGAAGTGACAGGCGTCATGTGAAATGCCAATAAGGATGCTAAACTCGAATGATCGTGTTCCGCTTATAAATGGAAACACTGGCGAAGCCCGTGTTTTACACTTGTTTCCCTCAATAATTGAAGCAAGAAAAAAAAGGGGGGCAGATCCTATGTACAGTGGGAATCGATTATATGCAAAGCACGAATAGGAAAAGTTGAAATGTCACTTTAAATCAGCACAACGTTACGGGGTGGAGGTAAATGATGCCGTACTTGACTTCCGTGTTTTCATTATCATGTTTGAATGTGTCGTTTATTTTCGTAATCTATTCACGTCACGTGATACCAAATTTAGTATATGTGAAGCTAGCGTAATGACCGCGAGCACGCTATGAACGTGGTATGTTGTCATGTTCTTGCACTACCGTCGCGTCAGAATTATCGTGTTTACACCAGTCATATATACTTTCGTCATCCTTTTACGTCACGTAACGCCAAACTTTGTATATGTGGAGCTAGTAAAACGGCCGCGAGCGCATCATGCAGGGCCCAATATACTCCAATGTAGCATTGACGCGTGCGCACGCTGGGCACAGCGACGATATACGTCAGCAAAACACGAGCACTCTATAGTCTGACGCCAGGTGCGACCAGCGTCCGTCGGCGCAGCCGAACGGCAACCGGCGCGAAATGCGACATGTGGCATTTCGCGCCGGATGCGTTACCCAGACGACACTGCGTCTCCCTCTTTTCGTGACGGAGTGACGCCGGACGCGCTGAAACGCGCATGCGTCAGAGCAACGAAGCGAGGCGCGCCTGCGAGTGCACGTTAGGACCGACGCTTGGCGCGGCAATGCCGGCGTGACGCTACGAAATGAAAGCCTGCGAGCACGCGCACCGTGTCATGTTGAAATGTAGTGGTACCTTGACTGTGGCATGTAGTCATGTTCTCACATGACACGCATCTCATGATTGTCATACTTGCACCAGTCACATACCCTCGTCATCCATTGGCGTCACGTAATACCAAATTTGGCATACGCGAAGCTAGCGAAACGGCCGCGAGCGCATTATCAGTATGGCATGTAGTCATGTTGTTACATCTACGCGCACGCAAGGCACAGCGACGCTACATTAGCAAAACGCGAGCGTTCTATAGCCTGATGCCAGGCGCGACCGGCGCGACCAGCGTCCTTCGGCGTGGCCCGATGGCAACCGGCGTGAAATGCGACATGCTGCACTACGCGCTGATGCTTTACCCAGACAATAACTGCGTCTCCCTCTTTTCGTGACGGAGGAACGCCGGACGCGCTGAAACACGCATACGCCAAGGCAACGCAGCGCGGCGCACGCCTGCGAGTATATGGCAGGACCAGTGCCTGGCGTGGCAACGCCGGCGTGACGCGACGAAACGAACGTCGGCGTGCACGCGCACAGGGTCACGTCGAATTGTATTGGTGCGCTGACTGTGGCATTTAGTCATGTTCTCACATAATGAGCATCTCATGCTTATCATGTTTGCCCCAGTCACATACCTTCGTCATCCATTGACGTCACGTAATACCAAATTTGCCATATGGAAAGCTAGCGAAACGGCCGCGAGCGCATCAGAAGTGTGGCATGTAGTCATGTTGCTACATGACATGCATGTCGTGATTATCATGTTTCTATCTGTAATTTACCTAAATTGTCCGTTAGCATCGCGCAATACCGAGTTTGGTACATGTGAAGCTAGCGAAACGGCCGCCAGCGCATCATGAGTGTGGCATGTAGTCATGTTGTTTCATGACATGCATCTCATGTTTATAATGTTTGCATCAGTATGATACCTTCGTCATCCATTCACGTAGCGTAATACCAAATTTGGCATATGCGACGAAACGAAACGCCCGACAGTGCATCATGAGCTTGGCATGTAGTCATGTGGTTACATGACACGCATGTCATGATTTTCATGTTAGCGTCTGTCGCTTGTGTTCGCCATGCAATCATGTCATACCATACCAGGTTTGCAGCATGCCTTGTGAACAAAACCACCGCAAGAGCTGCAGGAGCATGAAATGTAAATTATGACATGCATGACATCCATGAAATGATTTTCATATTATGACTAGTCAAATATGGTCTTCATGCAGTTATGTTATGCTATGCCATCTTTGGTATCGATACCATTATGGAAACGGCCAGGATCGAGAGCTAAAAGTCGCAGATGGCTAGATAGATAGATAGATAGATAGATAGATAGATAGGCAGACAGATAGAGAGATAGGTAGGTAGCTACTACCTATCTAGATAGATAGATATCTATCTATCTATCTATCTATCTATCTATCTATCTATCTATCTATCTATCTATCTATCTATCTATCTATCTATCTATCTATCTATCTATCTATCTATCTATCTATCTATCTGTCTGTCTGTCTGTCTGTCTGTCTGTCTGTCTGTCTGTCTGTCTGTCTGTCTGTCTGTCTGTCTGTCTGTCTGTCTGTCTGTCTGTCTGTCTGTCTGTCTGTCTATCTATCTATCTATCTATCTATCTATCTATCTATCTATCTATCTATCTATCTATCTATCTATCTATCTATCTATCTATCTATCTATCTATCTATCTATCTATCTATCTATCTATCTATCTATCTATCTATCTATCTATCTATCTATCTATCTATCTATCTATCTATCTATCTAGATAGATAGATAGATAGATAGATAGATAGATAGATAGATAGATAGATAGATAGATAGATAGATAGATAGATAGATAGAAACGCTCAAAGTGACTGAAGTTACCCAAAAAATGCTTCGCATTTAAAAGCGACTGAACTTTCTTCGCTCGAGCCTGATGGAGTTAAGTGTTATGAGATACTTTGACATTCGAAATTCGTATAAAAAACTGCTTGGGTGCACACAAGTTATTTTCGACATTGAACAAGTAAATTATTTCTGTGGGGCATGATACACCATACTAATGCAAACAAATGCAAAATACTCTGATGATGAGCGTATGTTTGTACCTTCCTAATATTTGGGGCCTGTTTCGTCGGCGTTCTGGTGTCTTTAGCGATTAAGTGAAAAGGGGGGCAGCGCTAGTACAAATATAAAGCTCGAGATGAAGACATGAAGTTCGTTCAGATGAAGACAAGAAGTACGTCCTATTTCCCTACTCAGTCCCCATATTGACCCTACGCCGGCCACCCCCGAAACCTAACTTAACCTAACCTAACCTAACCTAACCTAAAGTGTACCAAACCTACTTTCACACTGACACCGGGATCGGCCATCCTCTTTTTCATGCGAGGATGTCGTATGATGACGTCCTCAAATGACGTCCTGTTATGTGCCACCATAGTTACGCCACAACGACGTCACAAGATTTGTTCATTTGTGACGTCATTATTATGTATTATGGTGGCGCAATCTCGTGATGATTTTTTGCATCACTCGTGCTGGCGCCGATGGTAGATTTCAGCGTTCGATAAGCCAAGTAAAGCTTGAGACTTATACTGGACGGCCTGTCTTCTGGCAAAGGTGATAACTGACTCAAGCCAGCTTACGGGGCAGACAGCTGTTGAAGATTCTGAGCCAGCCGCCTTCTGCGTTTCATCTGGACTTTACGTTGCGGAACAGTCTTTCAGTTCAGTCTTGTCTGGATTAACTCCAGCGTGTTGACGCAAAGGAAACGCAATCACGGCAGCGAAGGCGCATCGAGGTGGTTTTTCTCAATCTTTTTTACGAAAAAACGTGACACATACACTTTTTTTAACATGACATAAAATACTTCCTTTTTACGCGAAAGCATGACACTAATATTGATATACGAAGTTTCGAGTAAAATAAAAAATGTAGCAACAAAGTAAAGGGAGGAAAGCAGAGAGCGCGTGGAGCCGTTCAGAAAAGAAGATACAGCTATCAGTGCTCAGCTTCAGTTTCAGTACATTGGAAGACAACGCTTGAATTGGGAACATTCTTTGGAAGCAGCATTACATAATTTGGTCCGCATATATGGGGGTTGTATAACGTTTTTATACAACGAAACGTTGACTCTTACTCTTACGTACAAATTAGACGAAATAACTCTGATACTCTCGAAGCATATCGAGGAAAAATACTCCCGGCGTCGTCTTGTGAAAATACCGCACACAAGTACTGTTGGCCAATGGATCCCCTATTTTATTTCCTGTGATTGATTTTTCAACGAATTCTAGGAGCGTTGCTAGAAGAAAACAAAGTTCATCCCGCAGAGCGTTTTGGCGCCGACCGTCTACACCCAACCATTCAGACATCTGATGCCAGTTCACTTCGCTTTTAGTGGTGAAACGGGAGTTGCGAACGCAACATTCGGCTTGCTACAGATGTGAGACACTTTTACGGAAACCTCAAAAAACGTTTGTCGCATGAACGTGACACGGGCAGGCGGGGGATTCCCACCCTTAGAGACAGAAAGAACGATGGCACCAGATAGAATTCTCATTTTGTACGGCACTTACAAGAGCGTTATGTAAACCAGGAAGATATGCACGTCCAAAGCGGAACCAGTACATTGCCAGTATGCATGCAGGTGCATAATCTTTGCGAAGAAAGACAATATTTGGTCAGAACGTACACATTTACTCGAAGCTCTCCGTAACAGCCGACTTTTTTTAGTTCCTTTATATTGAAAGGAGTAACGATTCTTGAAAGCGACGCATTGAGATAGACCGCCGTGAGTATATATTTACTCTGCGCGCAGGCGACACTCGAAGACGCGCGTTCCCGGAAACTTATGAGCTGACAGAATAGCGCAAAACGAAGGCTTTCGTGAAAGCGCAAAGATTGGCTGTTCGCTAAGAGAAAAAAAAAACAAACAAACGCTGATAGCTTTTTTTTATTTCGTACGATGTTCGTTTGTCCTCCGACTGGATGTTATTTTACGAGAGACTATACGTTAGAACTTTCACTGAATGGACAATGGTACGAGCGGGAAGGGTACGAAGTGAGGCCGAGATTATACTGTTTTAATTGTGCGGGTACAGCACTCGCATACATCAAGTGCTGGACGTGGAGGAGTTGGGCGTCAATCATCTGCTAATAAATAAGAGATGAGCAATCCTTCTGAAGACATCCAAATATAGCGAACGAGTAACCTTACAAAAAACACGTACAAAAACATGCGTGATAATTTGTGCAGTGAGTGGTGCTCCGAAGGCTAAATGTGATTCAGTTACAAAAGTTCTTTGCGCACAACATCTTACCTATATAAAAGAAAGTTGACAATGAAGATAGACTTCCTATGTTCGTACACTCTAGCACAGCTGCTGGTGGCAGAACATCCTGTACTCCCTGAGTCGTACTCGCATTCAAAAGTGTCTTTTACTATCGTATACATCAAGCAATACTATCACAAATGATGCCTAATATACATGGTAATAGGGTAACGCGGCGGTGGCACCAAGCAGTGATCGGATTGCGATTAAAATGCAGAGTGTATTCGTATTTACTATACTTGGTCACATAAATTGCAAGGGTGTCCGAGTATCACAAAATTATGAATGACGGACAAAATAGCGTTTTATTTGATTCGGCACAAAGATCTAATAGGGTGCATTGGAAATGCAGATTATTGTTTTAGTATTGTTCATATTACAAGCACTCGTGAAAAAAAAATCGCAGTGTAAAGAGACTTTGGAACAGAGGGGGGCTGCGTTGCTTGTTATAGCCATCGAATTATCAAGATGGCAGCAAACCACGGTTTTATGGAAATATCGACGCTGCGTATATTGATCGACGAAGGCGTTTTTGCTTGAAACTCTATGGTGTCGCTAAAGTAATGATGACATCAATAATTGATCTTCGGAATTGCATTCATAATTATGTTTTCTCATAAATATTGCTTAATAATGTCACGGTTTGAGGCTGGACAAGAAGACAGAGGACGAAGAAGTGGTGAGCGTGGACAGCCTCCACGGTTCCTTGGAGAAACACGACGTCCAAGCGGCTGCTCTTTTGTTCTGTTAATACAGACCTAGTTTTTCCTGGTTGCATCGTCGTCACTCACGTATCCTGTTATTTTCACCAAGCGACATTGGTGGAGGTGCTGGGTGGAGGTGCAACAATATTCATCTATCATTCTCTTATAAAAGATCATAACTATGTGCCACTTTGAATATTGCAGTTAGTGGTGTAATTTTACCGGCAAAGCTCTATAATTGTATATCTATTTTGAGGTTATGGTAATTGCGGTACTTTTAGACAAGAGAGACTCGTTTAATGCTGGCCTTTATCAAGACTTTCGTGACGTATTTTCTTCACAAAAATGACGTTGGGAAAATGGAAAAGATCACATGACAAAGAAAACGTAGTTCCGTAAACGGAAATCGAACCCATGACCTCTCGGTCCGTCACAATAGATGTGTGGCACGTTACTCATTGCGGCATGATCAGTTTTTTTCTTCCCTTTACTGCCTATCTGCATGCTTCAGGCAATCACAAACAAGTAGATATCATACAAAGTACAATAAAGCTAACTATACTTTATTAAAATAGAAAAATAAATAAAGAAGTTTTTATGTTGTTTCGTGACGGCTACGCCTTTCGACTTGGCTGTTGCAATATAAAAAAACAGGAAACAAAAATATATACATACATACTTACATTTCTACATCGGTAAGTTTGAAAAATTATGTTGCTGTTACTTTTTACGGAAGATTGTACTGTGTAAGCCTAGGCCAGAATGTTTTAAGCCATGTAAAAAAGTGCAGGTATAACCTGGAATGAAATCCTTTTTTTCCAAATTACCCACTGTAGCTTTGCCTGTGAAAACATGGATGCAAGAAAAGGACTTATTCCTTCCTTGAGGAGAACATTGTTTTCTCCGCAATAAGCCGGAGACAATCGAACATGTTTTACTTGACTACTGGGATGTGGTCTTATTCTGGCATGTTCTTCAACAGAATTTTAAAAAAAAGAGGGGGGGGTGCCCCTTGATGCCTACAGCATCTGATTTCTCCCAGTAGCAAGTGAGGTAGGTTTGCCATTTCATTTATTATGTTACTGGGCCTTCACAGTATTTGGTAGTCTAAAATGGCAATGCTCATTTCACTACTTATTTCAATCTATATATTCATTAGTGGAAGCACAAAGGGTTCAACGAAATTTACCCGAATGACTTCATCAAGTAGAAAGCCTTCTACATATGAATTAATGTTAAAAAACCTATACATTGTGACATTTGTTTGTTTTTTGCTCGTCTTTGTCCTTTATTTGGTATATATTTTCTTTCGCCATAAGTACACTCTGGTGAAACTTAACAAAAGCACATTTTATATCGACCACTTCCCTCTGACAGTCATCTTGTTCGGCAGGGTGTCATCAGAGCCTGGGAGTGGTAAAGTCAAATAATGCATCATGATCTTAGAATAATGCATCATGACCCATTCGGCGCGTTTCCAATAGGTGATGCGAACTTCGGCGATGTTTCATCACACTGATGGGGGTGACCTTCATATGATTCATATCATCCATACATATCCAAATAGCTCTGATACTTTGTCTTGAGACGAGCGCTTGACTCTCCTGGGTATAACCGACAATTCTAGAACCAATACGTTCCGAAAACGTTGACTGTGTCAGCGTTCCCTAGCCAATGAGAGAGAAATAACATTTATTTGCATCTGTCAAGAAGAACGGGGAGGAGGTTTTAAAGAAAATTTGCAGCAGGGTTACAGGGAAGATATGACGCGCTTTGCATTTCCATCTAGTCCAGCTGTGGCGTTCAACAACTCTATTAACGGGTAGTTGACCTTGGTATGCATAACCTTAGCTGAAATTAAGCATTTATAAGGCTATAACGCACCACAACAAGGACACAAAAAGAGAGACGAACACACACACACACACACACACACACACACACGCACGCACACACACGCACACACGCACACACGCACACACACACGCACGCACGCACGCACGCACGCACAAACAAACAAACAAACAAACAAACAAACAAACAAACAAACACACACACACACACACACACACAGCGCTAATTTGCAACTAATGTGTTATTTGCGATCACACATGCTATTTATACAGTAACAGTAGACTGATAAAACCTGGAACATATCATGTCAAGATACAGCACACCTAATGCACGCGTCATCTTCGACTGTGACAATCTGCACTTGCCAACGTCAAAGTGAAGATTCTAGATACTTTTTTCTTTAGCTGACAAAGCTAGCAAAGCTACACTCACACATTTTTCTGTCATTTTGACAATTTCAAAGGCTTCAATGATTTCGCGCTTAGTTCTGTTACGGGCCCTAAAGATAATAGGGGTGTTTTTTAACTATACTCTTATAAATGATGAACACTAACCAACATTCGACGTTGTGAAAGCTTTTTTCAACGTAGAGTAAATGTTCAACTATTTCTGTAATGACACTTGTTACCTTCGTGATAAACCAAATTGCTATCGACCATAGCTTTCTTGTTGGTGAAGAGTAATCGCAATAGTTCTTAAATAAAGCTTGTGAATATTTGCTTTTGGTGAAATGTTGTGGAAGTCTTGGGCATGTTTCGAAAACAATACCATTGCTATTCTAGGCCTAGTTTAGAAACTGCCGCCTTACCATTAGAAATACATTCAAATAGTATTCAATTTGTATTTCTAGTCGGTTGGGTGTTATCGCTGTTCTATTTATATCCAATTAGATTTGCAGGTTTACTGTTGCAGAACCCTAATAAAGGTATATTAACAAGATGATTGTGAACCTCACAGCACATGCATATGTGTCTTTCTGCGCATCATCAAAGTTCATATGATTCACTAACACGCCCACATCGCATCCTTTGTAAGACAGACAGACAGACAGACAGACAGACAGACAGACAGACAGACAGACAGACAGACAGACAGACAGACAGACAGACAGACAGACAGACAGACAGACAGACGGATGGACAGACGGACGGACAGACGGACGGACGGACAGACAGACAGACGGACGGACGGACGGACGGACAGACAGACAGACAGACAGACAGACAGACAGACAGACAGACAGACAGACAGACAGACAGACAGACGGATGGACGGACGGACGGATAGATGGACGGACGGATAGATGGATAGATAAAAAGTTTTCAGAAGTGGAGTTGTTCCTACGTTACATGGCCTGCAACAAAATGAACGCAGTGCAGTTCTGCCTTTAAGTGCGTGGAGAAGAGCAGTTAGTGTTTATTGCGGAACTGCAACGCGCCTAAATCATTGCAGTTCACAGTTCATTAGTTGCGTCAGAGAGCTGGGCCAGCTATCAATAACAAGAAAGTCCAATTAGTTCTTTGGCCACTTTCTTGAATCTATTAACTATTAGTGTTCGAGCTTTCATGATAAGATTTCCGTGATTGGTCAATGGGGCGTGTCACAGGGCTGCTTAACGCGTGGTCACGCACCGATACTAATAAAGAGATGCTCGGAAGAAACAATTGCCGGCTATGTATTTCAGGCCATCCCCGCCTGCTGCAACACCACAACCACTGAAGCATATGTACTCTGAGACAGCGTGATTTCGTTATAAGCTATAAGTACCACAACACTAATCAATTTCACAAGTACGCGCAGTAATTAACTATTGTTTTACAGGTGCGGAAGCGCATACGTGATAAATGTGAAAACACGTACTTGATGTCCGTACATTTAAAAGTGTCCGCGCATAATGAGGAATGCTCGTTGAGTAACTATTTTTAACTGACCGCTTTTTTACTGTAATATTGTGAATACATTTTTTGAAGAAATTTTTCCCAATTTACAAAAACAGCTCTACGACATGTTTGATCATATGTCGAGTGACACTGTCACGTGTACAACTGTCACGGAATAAAGCAGGCCAATTTAGGGCTAAGCAACACGCATATATTTTCGTTTACGCATTCTCTAGTTGAGGTCATATTGGCGTAACTTCGAGCCGATCGTGTAGATCAGAGACAACAATGATGTTCTTAGGTAACATTAGTCACGACATGATGGGATTGTCTCAAGCAATTGCGTGTACCAGTGGTCACAGTAAAAACTTTTTGCTGTCACGCCGGAATCCGTAGGTACTGTACGTGCACAAATGATTTTCAGAAGCTGCCCCAGAAGAGAGACAGTTTTTCTGCCCGCGAAGACATCCACCAAAATGACATAGTCTTGTGTTAACCACGCCAATTTGGAGTGTGTTTTTATGCTCTATTTTTTGTGCACTAAATGTTAAGATCATACTTGCTCTTCGTTTGTCATTTGTCGAAATGTTATCAAGGCTGGCTAAGCACATGCAGGCACTGTATTCCCATGGGCCGGTGCCCCCGTCTTCATTAAAGAAAATTCATCTTCCATTCAAGGGAGCCCATACAAATTGAAGAAACACAAACAGTTGCTATCAAGTGGCACATAAGCAAGTACATACAGCAAAAGTAATAAATATGACCCCCGAAAGCGGCAACTTTCGCAACAAAACGAGCTTCGTGATGGTTTATTTTTGAGCTGTTTGCTTTCTGAATCGCGCTATCTGCGCAGTGTTTTCAGACAGCACAGTCACGTGCGCGACGTCATATCCTCTGTCTCCTTCTGCATCAGCTCCATCTATTTTTGTTTCTAACATATTATTTCTTTTGTTTGGTGAGTTGTAGGAAAGGCACTATGCTCATGCTCTCCGCGAGTCACATTTTGCGCGCCCACCACGCGCGTCGCCAGAGCATATACACCACGACCACGAAATTGTCCCCTCTGCAGCCGACTCGCCAAGCGACTGTATTCTCCCGGTTTCCCCTCTTTTTTCCCCTTATTTCTCTCCCCATCCGACGCGTCTTTCGGTCGGCGTCGGGGCGGTTTGCGGCTCACGTGGCCCTTCGTGACGTCACCGCGACGTCACAGCTACGCCCGGCGCTCCCATTGGTCGCGACGCGAGCCGGCGGGGAAGGTGGGTTCAAAAGCGCCGGCCCGGGTTCCGCACTTCGGGAAAAAGTTGGGAGCGCACCAGCAGCCACATCCCGAAAACCGACTCCGACCGCAGGGAAAGCGCTTGCTCTTTGTCCCGGTCTCCGCTGGCCGGTACCGTCGCTCTACGAGTTAAAAGAAAGAAACACAGCCGCCTCGGTTCGTATCGCCTTCAAAGCCGTCTACGTCGATCTGCCCTCCGGTAAACGGGAGGGCTTGCTGTCAGCCAACAACTTCGAGAGACTCCAGCGAGAAACACTTCGTCAAGGTGAGTAACCAACTTCGTTTGTCTTTTTTTTCTATATACTGTAGATTATAGAGTAAACTTGCGAAGGCACTGCAGATAATTTCACATGTTAAAGCTTGCGGGGGTAGGGGGTTGTTTTCGTCAAGCCGATGTTTAAAATTTTCCGCGAAATCGTCATGCACGTGCTAACCGCACTCAGTGGACTGTCAGCGTCTCCTTACCCCGAGCATGTGTCGTGCGTGGAAGAGAACACGTGAGATAATTGCCTTTGCAAAGGCAGCTACACACGGCTCGTAGCACTCACTTGAGTGCTCTCGGTGGCTGTATGGAACTTTGTAGTTGTCGATAATTTACCTTAACATGAATTTTTTTTGTCCTAAGTGTAGCGTAAGAGACAGATGGTTCTTCGTAAGGGCCATAACAGCGTAAGAAGTCACAGAATTGCGAATGTTGCCTCGTTGAAGTTGCATAAATTTGGTTTTGAGATGCGGAAGAAAATGTGTCAGTGAAAGTAAATTTTCACGGCTGGGAAAAAAAGTGTATTTTCACGTGGCCTAACTTGGCACGCGGAGATGCCACACGCGTCAGAACTTGTTAATTAGCTATCGTTAATAATTTAGTTTTCACCCACTATTGCTAGCTTTAAACGCTTCAAAATCACGAATGTTTCTGAATTACTTTAAATAAAATATAGCACGATCGTTTCGTTGTGAAATGTTGAAAAAATGCGTCTAAAAGTATTTTGTATTGTATAGCGTTTGCCATAATAATGCAGACTTTTTTACGCATTTACAATATGAATATTTCACATATCTCCAATAGTAAAAGTCATTCACCTGTGTCGTTATTGCGATAATACTTTTATTCCTGAGCTTTGGATACTCGAGTACCATATCTGTTAACTCACCTGGGCTTTGAAATTTCTAGCATACGATCGAAATTTTATTACGCAGCCTAAAGTAACTTTGGCTGTCGCGGACTATGAAATCGTCATTCTCCTGAGAAAAAGTGTTGCTTGCTCAGAATCCTTAAAGTCAATGTAGTAGAGATAGAGCTCACCCAATGTTGGTTTATGACATCAGAACACTCCGATAGAATAGAGTGCAATCATAAGTTGCTTTAGTTGTGGCTGCTCGTAGTAGTGAAGTTGCTCAGCTGCTAGCGAGACGGCGGCAAGACTCGAAATATCTCGGTGTTCTTCGAACAAATAACAAAGGAGCTCTTTTCCAAGTGCATAACAGCGTGCTGAAGCAACGATATATATAAAAAAAACAAGAAGCAAAGTGGGGCGCATAAGGCACACGACGCATATCGGACTGCGTGGTTTGCATGAAGAAAGACGCCCGAGGCATGGCTGTGCCGGAGTGGATGTAGGCGTACGAAGCGAGTGACACAAGAGAGGCTCGGCGCAAATGGCAGCATCTCAAACAAGAACGTGACGGTTGCTACTCGACGATGTAGAACAAAAACGAACTGCGCGGTTTGCATCGAATGCATGAGTCAGTGTCTGAAGGAACAATACTACAGGATGCCGACGAAGATCCTAAACTGAATTGAAAGTGGACGACGTATGTTCTCGAAGCCCGTATCGGTGAGGCTGAAGGCCTGCTTCTGATAATGCAAGAAATTACGCTCGTAGGGATTGAAGGTGCTGAACGCAGTTGCGCAAAATGTATCGTTGCTGTGATTGCGTCTCTTTGATAATGGTGGTCAGAGAGAAATGTGCAGTGCGTATGCTTACTCTTCGGTGTGAAGCATAACAATGCGAACAACTGAGATGAATCTACCACGCAGTTGAGATAATTAGGAAGAGGGTTTTTTTCCCGATACTGGCGTAAAGAAAAATGATTAGATTCAAAGCAAAAAAGGTGTAAAGGCAGCCTTAACAGTGTCAGAAAGCAGAGAAAATGTGTAAAGTTTAGTGAAACTTAGAAGTGTGGTAGTTTGGGCTAGTTGGTATGACATGACGATAGTTATAGCGCGAGAACAGAACGACGACAAAGAGACAAGAAGGACGCGATCGCTAATGGCAGCACTCGTGTCCTTCTTGTCTCTTTGTCGTCGTTCTGTTTTCGCGCTTCGACTATCGTCTTTAGTGAAACTTTTACCAGGGTAACATGCGTTACTGATTGTCTACAGTAAAAATGGAACCTCTTTCGACCGAAGCGCCACTGAATCGTATAGGTGGTGCTCGCTTCTAACTTTGTTCGCGCAATGTTGAGAAGCCTGGCGGTATCTACCCTCCTTTGTGCTTCTTACTAGGAGCGTATTCTGTAAGCGTCCACTAATTAGGCTGTGAGCTCAAACACTCACTGATTGAACTGAGCTTGAGTATTGTCCTGGTGACGAACTCATTCGTCTCTTCTTGGTCACCACCCAATCAATGAATACCGAATAGTAAGAGTTCACCCAGCGGACCATTACAGTACACTATTCCCAGTATTTCAAGCGAAAAGAGTTTTGTGTGCTCCCCATTTACAAAAAAAGTTGTTTCACTGAGGCATTTATAGATGACAACTGTAAGGCATTATTGACGGTGAAGTTAAGGGTAAAACTATAGATTTCCAACGGGGTCAGCTAAAGCCTGATGAAAAGAGTGAATTGTACGCTGATTAAGGTTAAGCTGGTAAGCACAGATGTCGTAGTCCAGATTACTTTTAAGCACCTGAGACTTCGTAACGTTGGACGAAATTTCGTCGACGCAGGATGTGTTTGAGTAATGTCTCTTATTTGACTGGGTCACCGATGCAGGATATTGAACACTCCACGATGCTGTAAGCTGCGTTCTTAGCTGGTACTTCGTTGGGTGAGACTGCGAGTTCTTTTTTATGGTTAACGTTGAAGGTGTAATTATGTTCTGGTGTTTAAGCAACAAAAATTAAGGTACGATTAGGGGCCACCCCTTAGTTGGGGACAACAAATTAGTTTCGACCAGCTTGAGATTTCCGTATTGTGTGTGCGTAAACTCAATTACACGAACTTCTTTACATTTAGCCACTCTCCGTAAATCGAAACCGCCCCATTGTTTTCACACGACGACATTAATACTGAGCTTTCACAGCAGCTCTCGTTAACGCTCGACATGTAGACAGCTTGCTTCGTCGTACTTTCAATTTTGTACACATTTTCCTTCATAATAATTGAAGCCTTCTACGTAGCAATATTTAAAACTCTAACATTTGCTTAAGACACCAAACAAATGAAATGCCCGTTTTTCCTTCCTGCCTTTTTTTTATCAAGCCACGCAAAGGTCGCTGCTAAGCGAAAAGAACCAATGTCTATACTAACAACAATTCTGAGGAATTTTGTTCCTAATTTGTTTTCTATCTCAAGTATTAGGAACTTTTCCCAAATGGGGCTAAGTTACTGAGCTTGTGATTCGACTCCTGCAAAAATAGAATCACTTGACTATACCGCTATACTATGTGATCTGATTCAATGAGTTAAATGAATAAATTAGCGCAAATTCATGTATGTCGATGCTTCTTTCTCTTAACTTCCATTGTTTCAACTTTCCTCAGCAAAATTTCTCACGCTTACTTATGCACAAGGGCTTAGCTACACATTTTGTTTGAATAATGGAGAATTGTTAACGAGTGAATAAGTCCAATTTAGTTGCACGTTTCCGCACTGGACTCAGTACACGCTAAAAGGCCCCAAATAAGCCGGTTTTATTCTTCTTTTTTTTTACCATAAAACCATGTACCAAATGCAACTCCACATTTTATGCTTGAAATAACGCAACAAATTGGCGGAAAGAAGTACTGCAGAGTATGTACACACACGTATAATGTTTTCCCACCCAAGGTTTTTTCTTTTTTCTTTGCGCCAATTTTCCCGCACCCTTTAAGGCGTGAAAATCGAATATGAGGGAACTAGTCTACGTCAGAATGGCCTTACAAATGCAACTACAAAAGCGTAAGTGTTCAAAAGTATTGCATACACAAACTGCATCTAAAGAAAGTAGACATAGAAGAGAGGATAAGCCGAATGGGGCTCGTTAGTGTGAGCTGTATAAACATGGGTAAAAAGAGAGAAAAAAAGGATATATTCTTGAATACAATATTGCGACATTTATCAAAATCAGGCTCTTCTTAAATATCCGGTATAGGGTGTTCAGCGATCGACCAGATCAGGGGCACAAAATGTGGAGCAGACGGGCCGAATAAACATGAGCGCACGCTGGTTTACTCCCGAGTGACTCGGTATAGACGGAAGCCTTTTACTGGAAGAGGGACCTAGGGGGAATAACGAGTTCAAGCGTTCCGCTTGACATCGGGCTTGATCTCACTGAAGGCGAGGCTTAGTGCCAGCTCTGTCTGCTCGTTTTTCTTTTCGCAACTATTTCTCATTCTTATGCTTCTTCAATCGGAGCTGATTCTTTTAAAATGCTACTGCGAGCAAAAACAAAATTGATCAGAAAATATTTCTTTGTACTTGTAATATGCGTATTTTACAAACTGGAACATCAATTTTTTTTAACAGTGGTGCACCAAGTCCCTATGCACTGCGTAGATTATATATATGAGATAAAAGACACGATACGGCCAGGCAATCTTACTTTTTCTTTGCAGTGCATCGAACTTTATGCAAGACTTTGCTAGAATTTTGCTGTCTTGTTGTGGCGGACATAACAAAATTGCCTACCACGAGGTCTGTGCCTTCAAAGAAGGTGCATGACCGAACAAGTTGGTAGTTCGTGATGTCGTCTTAGCGCAAAATATGTGTGTACGAGGGACGTAATGAATGCGACCTTCACATGTGTGTCGCAATCATGTGAACCGGCATTCGCTTCGTCTCTTGGTCAAAAGGTTTCGCGCTGAGACGGCATCCTGTATCGGTCGTTGTCTACAAAGTTGACTAACAAAAACTACCTTCATTATGCTGAGAAGTAGTTCCCGTAAAACGCGTTTTGAAGTCCCGAGACATTATACAAAACACATGTTGTGTATTTTTGGTAACGGGTGATGCCAATCTCACTTAATGAATGAATAACTCACGATTCAGTCCCAAGCATAAATGTTGTGTGCAAGTGATGTTGCAATCAACCTTCTCTTACGCAGCTTGTATGGCCGAGAGAGTGATAGCGTAAGAGGAATAGCGTAAAGTTACTTGGCAAGTAGGTTCAAGGTTTGTTAGGGCGGTTATCAACGCACGTTGCTGCCGTAACGTCGATGATTTAAAATATCTATCGAGGTATACTACGACTTTTATGTAAACAGAGCCCCACATAAACCACTATATTATAATGAAGCATAATATAAACCGCAATATATTACCTGCAGTATGATATAAAGCATTATATAACAATATAGTACGAGTACGTTATTTTTGGGCTCTGCGTCGGGTGACAAACGATTGGCTAAGAGGTCGTGGGGAATGGCAAAAGTTGTGAAGTTAGCCCGTTGTGAGACTTGGTGACCAGAATTTCAAGAGGGTGTAGATGATTAGGGGTAAATATAGTTTCTTCAAAATGAACTATACACATGAAAGTAAGGCAACGTGACTTTACGTGTAGTACATTGGGTGCATGCGTTTTATTGAAAGAAGGTATACAGCATATATGCACGTTCCCACAGCCAGTTCTAAAGTATCTTGCCTTTTCATGTGCGTGCGAGTATTCACCAACAACGGCAACTACAACAAAAACAACTTCACTTGTAGAGCAACAAAAACAACTTCAGGCTTCAGCTGCTGAAATGCAACCCTGGAAAGGTATCTTCAACAGCTGGCGCTTAAAGTTCTGGATTTAGCCAGCAAACCGAACATTTTCGCCTTGTGTCCTGCATATAACCAGCATTGCCGCAGGACATGATCAAGAGTGTAACAAAACCTTTTAGCTTTTTTCCTTTTGTTTATTCTGTATAGATACGCACGCACGTTTGGTCACACATTGTGATTTATCCATTAGGACAACACTCTTTGTCTGTAGAATAGAAACCATATTATACTATAGGAGTATGGCATGGCCAGCTGAGAGACTCTTATAACAAGTACGAGCTCATTCGACGACCTCAAGTCTGCAGAGCCTGCAACACACGGGAGGCTCAATGAAGGTGACTGGTATTTGACGGGATTGAGTGGGAAATCAAGAGCCGCTTGTTTACACACCGCGAAGGACATTCAACTATCACCACCGTATCGCCACCGTTGTTCTCGACAGATTCGTATGGATCCTGGTAGGTGTCGACTCTGGAGCGCAATTCTATTTGCGGAGTGCGAAGTTGCAAGTTTCGCGTTTCTTTCTGAAGAAGTGCTCCTAAATGAAATTTGATGCACTGTTATTTTTTTCCGGTGGAAAGAAGAGCTTTACTCCTGTCTCAGTCGACGGGGTGGGAAACGGTCTTTGACGTTCTAGTTAACGCCAGGTTTGCTGTCTTACCATAGGAGAAAAAAAAAGGGGAACTAAATGAATATTCTCTTATACTACCAGGGAGTTTTATCAGGTCTGTATATCTCTTAATTTTACTATATGACGCAGTGCTGAAACGTTTATATGTTGAGGGTGTTTAACGTAGTTACTGAAGCCGCTGCATAACCACTGTAACCATTGCGTTGGCAGGTTTATTTTCGTGCGAAAGGAGTTGCAAGAACAGAAACTTAATTTACTGCCGGACAGAATTTTTTTTCTCTGTTTTCGGCGCATCAACCTTCATTTCGTTGCCTTGAGCGGCGTCTTTATGACGCAATTGTTTCGTCACTTCGATGGTGACTTTAGTTATCTTCATCACTATTTTTATTGCGTTTCTTACAAGGTTTTAATCCAGAAAAGTCCGCTGCGGTTTTTTTATTGCATTGTCATTTCTACGTGGAGGCATTCATCCAGCCACTAATCGCAATACGATGTCAATATTTGGGGTGCCATGCCTGAACTTTTCAATTAAAAAAGTCACAGCATATCCACGGAGTGCATGATGATTGGTGGGGCAAAGCGTTCGTCAGTTCATTCGTGCTTTCGTCCACCCATTTGTTCTTGCTTCCGTCGGTCCACGCGTCCGTCCGTGCTTCCGTCGATCCGCGTGACCATCGCTGCATCCGTCCTTCGATGTGTCCCTCTATGCATCTGTTCGCATGTCCATTCTTCCGTCCGTCCGTCTATCTGTATGTCCCTCCATCTGTACGTCTATTTAGTAAACACTCGAAGTACAGTCATCTGACATCTTTTCATCATGTATTCATCAAATACAAGTGCCGCCATATAGCGGGCATTCTAAGGACCGCTCTTTCGGGGATGAACCACCGGTGGCTACATACACCATCGGAGGATGGACAGACCCACACCCTAAGGAGCTTCGCCCCTAAAAAATGTTTGCTCACATTTTTCGGAAAGTATTCACTCTACATTTTTCTTAGTTTTCTGAGGGGCACGCGTGTAAATCTTTTCTTTCAAGTCGATTCTATTAGTAAACATATTCGCTAAGCTGTCCTTTAGCATTCCCTACGAAGGGTGCAAAAAAAAAAATGAACTTGAACAAGTTTCCCGAGTTTTTTCGAAGCACGTTAGTGATAAGCGTAGGTTGTCGGCAAAGAACTGGCTTTTCGAAATGCAGATTTCTGCAGATTGCCGCAGATTTGCATTTGCCCTAGCTTTTTCCACTTTACGAAGACGACAAATATAGATAGGTTGCTTCGGCTATGCCGCTTTCGTTAGAGATGCTCTTGTTGGCCGGAAGTTTTTCGTACTGCTGACGGATGCTAATGCGGCATGGTACTTCGAGGATTTTGTTTTCGCGAAAAATGGCATGTAAATTATTGCAATAGTTAAAGAAAAACCCTACGTTTTCTCCTTTTTGTAGAAACAGATTTATGAATAGAAATTTTCGGCCTGGGATGAAGCAGACGTCGCTATGTGTTAATTTATATAAAAATTTACACCATTCACTGAAGAGAACCATGGGAGGAAGCAAAGCACCTCTTGGTGTGAAAGAACAGCGTGATGCCATGCTTTGTAGTCTCGAGCTGACTATTTATCTATCCCTTTTTTACTCTTCTTTTTTCTACATCTCTTTCATTACTATTATTCCCCCTTTCCCTCTCACAAAGTGTAGCGTAGCCAACCAAACCAAGAATTGATAACCTCTCTGCCCTTCCTCTTTATTTCTCTCTCTCTCTCGTGTGTGTTTTCATTGCTGCTCAATTTGTATGTTTCCGTGTTTGTTTCATTCGTGTGTGGAGTGGTGTATATGTCGTGTACCACTTATGTTACCCTTCTGCCCTCTGTTGGGTGTATTCATCGCACCGCAAAACAAACTAACGCTCAGCGCTGCTACGTATCACCACGTGGTTTCCTTTAGTGGGATATTGTGTAAATATCATGTTGTTATTAGGAGAATTAAAAAAAGAGACTGTTTTACGAGTTCTGGTTGCGTCTTTACTTTAGAGACCGTACGTAAATTCCTAGCCAACGTCGACGTTATGATGTTGTTTGATCTAGATACTGTCAACCTTGCTCAGATCGTTGTCAAACTAAAGTTGGCTGCACACACTGCAGAATTATCCGAACTGCCGTTCGAAAGTCTCGTCTAAACTGTGTGGTGGCTCCATCAGTTCCCGATCGTTGTAGTTGTCTCAAACGCTTCGGTATTCTGGCCGCAGAGTCGAGTTGCCTAGGCGCTTCAGGATTTTCTGCTCAGCTTTTCTGTTGCGTTTCGGCTTCGCGTTGCCTTGCAGTCTCAAAGTCCTCGACTTGGCAGTTACGTTTCGATTGCGCTTCGCGTTGCCTCGGAGCCTCAGAGTCTTCTTCAGCTATAGATGTTTCTGTAGCGCTTCGACCACGCGTTGCCTCACAGCTTGAAGGTTCGTTTGCCCGCATTGTCGTTTACGTTCAGCTTCGCGAGCTCAGAGTTGTGGACCTGTTCGCCGGCTTACGTTCTGCGTTTCGAGCCCTCTTCTGCTCAGTAGTGCTGTTAACGCTGCTTGCGCTGATTATGCCAATGCTTTCACAACTTGCACTGTTGTCAAACTTACGTTAACGATGCTGTTACAGACGGCGCCAACGTTGACGTCCATTGCACTGTTGTGAAAGAGAACGCAACGGGAGCGAGCACGGGCCACATTATATGCGTGCGCACAGTTGTGGAGGAGAGATAAAAAGAAATGGAAGAGAATAAATTAAGTGGAAGTAGCACTCATGCCCCTGTGCCGGAAGAGGAGGAGAGGGGGAGAGCTGGCGCATGTTGAATGGGGGCGCGGACGCGTGAGGGAAAGATGGACAAAACCCCGAGCAAAAGCTGCTTCGAATCAAAAAGAAACTTCCTAAAAAACTGGAGAAGGGCGAAGTACGTACGGCAGGGTGTTTCGGCTTTACTAACGTGAAACATGGGGAGGGACGAAGCATGGATTATTTTGAGACAAATTTATTTAATGAGGCACAAGTGGTACCAAACCCGGAACCAGGTATGTTGGTATGGGTATTTCTGCTCCCCTAACGTCGTCCCCAAACTGCGTCGAAATGCAGTTTGCCCTAAGGTGCTTCTTGTTATTTTTCCTTACATGCCCAGTTTCAGTTTCCCGTAGCATGTAGAAAAAGATGTTGGAGTTCCATTAACATCGTCAGGTATTAGTTGGGTTTACTGTTGCCGTCTTCATTTTTAGCGGACCGCTGACAAGTAGTGGGATTTACACCAATTTTTTTCGCACATACCAACTTCTAACGGGCCTCCCCACCATGCTGGTCTAGTGGCTAAGGTACTCGGCTGCTGACCCGCAGGTTCCGGAATTGAATCCTGGCTGTGGAGGCTGCATTTTCAATGGAGGTGAAAAGGATGTAGGCCTGTGTGTTTAGATTTGGGTGCACGTTAAAGAACCCCAGGTGGTCAAAATTTCTGGAGCCCTCCTTTATAGCGTCTCTTATAATCATATGGTGGTTTTGGGACGTTAGTCCCCACATATCAGCTTCTGACAGGCCGTGACTACATGACACACGTGATATTAGACGTTGAGAACATAAGGTGGATAGCATCTAAAAAAAGAAGTCCAATTAAAGCGCCATAGCTTCTTAATCTGTCGAACTTTGAAAACAGGAATAAGTGGCAGAAGCACATGTACGACGTCATGTACACTATTTGTTGGCAACACAGCCATTTTATTGAAAAAATAGTTGTGCCCGTTTTTTATTTTCAAACCATTGATATTTGATGCGTTAGAGTGCCGTGAACACGTACTTTGAAGTTTCAGACACTCTACACCATGCCGTGCCGTACTCACCATACTATATTCTACATACCATACCATACTATACCATACCTGACCATACCATACCATACAATATTATGCCATGCTATACCTTATCATGCCATACAATGTCATACCATACCGTGCAATATCATACCATACCGTACCATACCGTGTCACACTACACCATATTATACCATACCATACCATGTCACATCATACCATACCACAAGATACCATACCATTTTATACAATATAATCACATCAACAGACAGTCATGCCAATGAAAGCGCAAGAGACATTGTCCGTGGATTCTTGGTTGTAATGCAATTACTCTTAAGTCGAACCTCCAATTGCTGGTACCTATTCAACTCCAGAACAATCAAATTACGCATCTGGTGTTCTACCATTCAAGCTACAATGAAAAACACTCCTTAGTCATATTTGTTGCAGGTTCTTCTGTGTGCCTAAATTGAGGATGACGCAGCGAATAATGGTAAGGAAAATCATAGGTGTAACCTTAAGAGACAACAAAAGAGCAGAGTGGATCAGGGTACAAGCCGGGGTTAAGGATACCATTAGTTGAAATCGAGAAGAATAAATGGACATAGCCCAGGCACGTGGCGCGCAGGCAAGATGATCGTTGGTCATTAAAGTTAACCCACTGAACTTTCAGAGAAGGCAAGTGGGTGAGGACGAGATAGGAAGTTAGGTGGGCAGATGAAACTAAGAACTTTGCGGGCATAAAGCTGCTGCAACAAGCACAGGACCGAGTTTGCTGGCAGAACATGGGAGAGGCCTTTGGGCCTTTGTCCTGCAGTGGACGTAGTCAGGCTGCTGATGCTGCTGATCATGATGATTTCGTGTGCATAATACCTCGAAAAGTAATCCAGTGCCACCGCGTGGCCGCGATGGCGAGTTGCAAGGAAAGGGCTCACAGGCACATAATATTTGCATGAGTTGGCAGCCGACCAATAAACCCTCCCATGCTACATGAGGCGACAACTTTGCTGTGTTGAAAAACTGTCAAATATGAACGTATATAGGGGAATTGCCCGAGCGACTCGTTTTCTGTATTCATTAGGTGTGATAATACAGCAAATGATCCCTTAGGCCGCTTTCCCTGCTTTTGAACTTACCTGTGCAAATAATGCGGTATGGAGATTCAAAGGAAAACCAGTTGACGTAGGTAATCAGAAAATAACCGAAAACCAGGGACAGCTAAGCTGTCAGACGCGGCCCCTGCCCCGCCGCGGTGGTCTAGTGGTTATGGTACTCAGCTGCTGACCCGCAGGTCGTGGGATCGAATCCCGGCAGCGGCGGCTGCATTTCCGATGAAGGCGGAAATGTTGTAGGCCCGTGTGTTAAGATCTGGACGCAGGTTAAAGAACCCCAGGTGGTCGAAACTTCCGGAGCTCTTCACTAAGGCGTCTCTCATAATCATATGGTGGTTTTGGGACATTCATTCATTCATTCATTCTCTCTTTATTTTCCAGAATAAAACGAAAACATTACATTCTGGATGGTCTCCTGGGCTAAAAGCTGTAATGAAACAGCTTGACTAGGGCCCAGAAGACCAAAGACATTAAACCCCACATATCAATCAGACGCGGCCCCGATGAATCAGCGGAGCCTGATCGAACTGGCGCGAGAGATAAACGTGGCCGGTGACTTAAGTACTTGGAGTGAGAAAGCCGTCCACTTAGGTGACACGCTGCGCATTCTCCGAATAAAAGTTATCTCGCTCCCCCCCCCCACCTCTTTCTCTCTGTTTTGGACGTAGATTTTGTCTTACTATTTTTTACCAGGTGTTTCGCCATCAGCTATTTTTCGCGTAACATTGTGTTCGCTACCTCCTCCAATTTTCGCAGTAATTTTCATTCATTGTGTAAACACCTGGGTTATTTGTAGGTCTTTACGCAATTTTTTGATTACGTCAGCACAAAGAGAGAAAGAGGCAAGCAGAAAATGTGACACAGGTCACTTTAGCCACGTGCATTGACCGCATAGAAAAGCTCTTGACGGGATGGTAATCTTTTTCATGGCTTGAGTTGTGATTATAATGCAGAAACGTGACAACCGAAAATGACGTTTCGTAACAATGTATAGCGTTGGTCTAATAGGAAAGAAAAAGAAAGAAACTCTTCACCGACTGAACATTCTGCTTTTTCTGACATTTCCCAAGCGATGCAGTGTTCATTAGGCAAGCATATACTCATATTCGTGGTGAGCATAGGAATAAGGTAAACATTTTGTGACGTAGGCTGAGGTGAGACAGGGAAAACCTGTTGTGTCGCTCATTTCTGGGCAGCGAACGGTAAAGCAATTTGGGAGCTTCGGTGGTTTCGCGAAGAAGTGAAAGAAGCGGCAATATTACCTAGCCTTGTGTAATCGATTTCGGCATAGCGCGCTGATGCATTCGGCGTTTGCGTAGTAGCCACCAGTTACGGCTATAGGCCCCTAAACAGTTGGGCTGCGCTGTTTAAACTCGCTTTTATATTTGCGGGCTTCGAACCAATGGGATAATTCTGCGTCCTCGGAGCAGGAGTTAGAGCTGTTGAACGTGTAATTTTCTTACATCGGCCTTGTTCTTTGTATTCTCGATGTGTTTCAACCATGCATGTGTTCTATATTCTCTATTTTTCCCCTTCGATGCATTTACGTATAATTTGTACTGTACGCTTGAAGGCGCTTTCCTTGCGGTAATTCACTTTTGTCCCAAGGCAAACAGTTGGAACAAACGACCTGATGTCCCACGTTGGGCGAGTTGTATTTTGAAATTTGCTGTCTAATAGGCCCCTTCTATATCACTGCATCCCTATTTTTTGTGTACAAATAAACAACAACAAAAATAATACCTTGTTTTATTGGAAGAGAAAATAAACGGAGTTCTTGTCACCGTTTCTTGGCGGCGGCTACCCCTATGCACTTGATTGTTACAAATAAAGAAAAAAATATCATATACACATATATACAGTCTTACATAGGTGAGAGCACAAGTTCTACTCTAACAAACACGTAGTCGCCACGCTCGCTTTCAACTATATTCCGCTCAGTAGTGGTCACAAATCTTCGTTTCTTCGAAAAAAATGTTGCAGCACCTTCATTGCTTTGCCATTTGTGTTAGATGGCCATGGGCCTAGTATTTTATTCAACGCAGATGGCCTCTCGGGATCTAACTTATGGAGTTCCTGTTCGAGTCGTCTTCGATGTGTGTCGTGTTTTGAACAGTTGATCAAGAGGTGATATAGATGTCCTCGTCATCGTGGCCACATGAACATGCTGACAATGTTGAACCTATTGCTGAATCCATTTTATCGGTGAACGTTCGGCGTAAGTATGTTTTGAGTTGAAGAACATGAACAACATTCGCACCAGAGCTTTGTAAATCTCAGTTCACACGAAGCACCACTGGATATTACACTCTAAGGGTGGTGCAGGATATACCGCAGAGTTAGCCCTTTATTTCCTGCAGGATAAGCGGAAGTGTAAGTGAAATTATTTGACAACTCAACAGTTTTTTTTCTCACCTGTGATATAGGTGAGGGTGAGATGAAAAAAAACACTAATCAGAATTTATTTGTTGGAAAAGTGACAAATTTCAGTAAATTGACAACAGCGTAAAAAACTGACACACTCGGAGATTCTTAAAAGAAAGTCTTTCTTTGACCTAGTAAAACCACCAAGAGTCATGATGGATCTATGAAATGAAAAGAACTACAGGCATTATCTGGACAAGTATGAGGAGGGGAAACTAGGGGCAAAGTTATTTGAAAACGATCACCCCCCCCCCCCCTTTTTTTTTGTTCCTGTATAAGCCAAACGGACACCAAAACCTGCCACGTCGGCCTTGAAAAAGGAAGCGAAATTGGGAGGATAGGAGATCTGACGTTGTGCCAGGGACCTCATAAGACTGCCCCGCGGACCGCAGGTAGCTGACCTCTGATCTACAACGTTAATTTATATAACGTCAAGATAAACTAATACGATGGCGTGCATTTTTTGTGATACATTATTATTCTTTTTGAAATGCAGCTCGTTGTGACAGAAGAGTTAGCAACAATGGATTGACCAATAAAAACCAACTTATTTTTTAAATAATATCTGTCAAGCCTTGAACTGTCTTTATTCATCGCGTTCATCGAACAGGCGAATGTAAGCTCTACATATTATGTTCAGCCGGCATGACCCAGTTTGCAGAGGAATCAATTATCATTATCACCACAACGCGTTTTTTTTACCTGGCACCACTGAGTCTTTAGTCTTTTACTCGCGACTATGCAGGCACAATATGTAACCAGTGTAGTATCAACAGAAGATAAAACAGATAATTAGTATAAAGCCTTTCGTGGTGAAAAGCTAACACCGATTTGACAGGAAGTTAAAGCGTCTGTAGTCTCAGGATTTTTCTGGAAAACCATCAAAATGCGGTGAAATGACGTTGAGAGTTCGCTGGTGGCTTCGGCACCGAGGATAATAAATACTTCGAACATCTCATTTCTCCACGACTTGAGCAAACATAATATAAAACTTTATTAACGAAAACAGAAAAGAAAACTCAGCGAGGCAGTTTAAACGTCTTTAGGCGCCCAACTACAAAACCCGTCTGCTGTCATGGTACTCAGACTTATAAGTATTGACCGAAGCACGTCTGGCTCATCTTTGCTAGTTAAGGCGAAGGAAGATAACTAAAATATTTCACAGCGGAAATGAACACGACAAGTAAACAAAAAAAAAACGTTTCTGACAGACTCGTGGGAGTGGAGAATGTTCTATGTGGCATAAACAGTCACGAATGTTCGGTGCTCGACACAATCCCAGGGCATGGCTGTAGGCAGAAGCAGCGTGACTTGGCTTGTCTCGGTGCTTTGCACTGACACGGCACCAGGGCTCCGCCGCGTGTGTCATGGGGTTTAGGTCTGCGCTCGAGTCTAAGCCGATGACGCTGTGATGCGTAATGGCGAGCAGCGCAGGAGGCCCACGCACTTGCATAATAAACACACGGCGGCTGTCGCTTCCAGTTCTGCCCTGAATTATTGTTGAGTGGCATGCATAGATAGATTTGTCAGTTCGTAAAATGCATTCTGAAGAACGAAAAAAGAAGATTTCCTGAGCCCTTCTCTGTTAACTCTGGGGGATAGAATAGGCGGAAAATGTGTGTGTTAAAGCGAAGAATCTGACCTGTACTCGTGTGTTACAGTTTCGCGCAATGCCATAACGACGCATCAGTAGGCGTCTGGTTTCTTATGGCTTTTTGTGGCTACGGAGCAGGCTCTACGGCAAAGTAACTTAAGCATGGCCTATGCTTGGACAAATGTAGGTTCTCTTGATATTGCATGTTTGATAGAGCCAAATGTCCCCTTCTTCTGCTGACACCAGCTTCACAAAATGTTTCCAATCAATCAATCAATCAATCAATCAATCAATCAATCAATCAATCAACCAACCAATCAATCAATCAATCAATCAATCAATCAATCTTTGATGATGTATATTTGATCCAAAAACACGCGCAGTAATTATATACTATTTGTTTAGTGGCGAAACTTTTTTTATTCATACGAAACCCTCATTCAACAGCAATAATCACAATGATCATCATCATTAACAGCAACAACTACAAAAGGAACGATCATGCAACACACCACATGTTGAATTGAACAAACGGGCCTAAACGGCCTTAGTATAGCGGAACTACTGCTGCCGATATCCACAGATACGACTATACTGTCAGCGACAGTACGCTGTATGAGAGCATGAGCAGATTAAGCCGAGATCGAGATTTTCAAGAAATCCATCACTCGCCACGCATCCCGAACATCAGGGCCGCTTAGCTCCCACTGTCCCATTTCTGTGAGGCGCAAGCTTCCTCTCTCACCGTGCTTTCGTAAGTCAACAAACTCATGCTTTTGCTCCTCACGTAGCACAACAAAAGGACAACGTCATCATGGTGACGGTATTTCAGTGGATCGCCCGCTGCTCGCTATAACCGTACGGTTTTAGTTTTCTCATCCTGTCACAGAATACCCCACGTGTCACTGCGGGTGTCCGGCAAAGATGGACATCCGGTCTCCGCTGCAGCGGCTCCCTGGAGATGGACAATGACCACTCTTCTGTCCTCATAAGGACAAGAATAAAGCAAGACCAAGGGCGCTACGTTTTATCGCATATTCATTTTGTCTTAGCGCGTTGTGCATATAGAACGGATCACGCGTTGTGCAGATCCCTCCTCGTCCACGTGACCACCTGCAGCACAGAGAGGTCACACTGAGCTCGCTTCTACGGCTCACAGACGCATGGATTGGAGCATGTTGGGACAGCGTTATTTGTGCCCTCGGTGCAATTATATTTATCTTTTTTTATATCTGTGGTTCTCATACAACGCTGGAATCATTAATGCACAAAAGGAAAGGCCCGACACGACAGGAACTCCATGCAGGATTTGTCATTAGCTGTTCCGTATACACGTAGCACTGCAGCGGGTGTTTAGTCCTATAAACGCAATCGGTCGCCTGTCAAACACCTCTTACTTTTTCCAGAGCCCGCTTTCTTCTTTCTGTCTTCCTTTCTTTCTCTCTCCTCTTTCTTTCTTTCTTTCTTCTTTTTTTTCTTTCTTTCTTTCTTCTTTCTTTCTTTTTTCTTTTTTCTTTCTTTTTTTCTTTCTTTCTTTCTATTTTTTTTCTTTTTTCTTTCTTTCTTTTTTCTTTCTTCCTTTCTTTCTCCTTTCTTCCTTTCTTTCCTTCTAACGCTAGCACTAACACTTACAACGTACGAACGCACACGCCCAAACTGAGGTCCCAAGCTGCCTTCGCAGCGAACGTCGGAACACAATCTCGTTTGCGCTTCGTCTTTCAAATCCTCACGTCGGGCGCGCGTTACAAATAGAACAACACAAAAAAAAAGTTACGAAAGCGATAAATGTGACCATTGCGAGAAGAGGTGAAGAAAACACCCGGGAAACAAAGAAGTTGTAGCAAAGCGATGGAAATTCCCTTCCACTAATCATGTCTTTCTGAAGGGGATTATGATTGTGTTACGTGCCAGCACGAGTAATTTCACTGCGGCCGGCCGGTGTACTGTCGCGCCGGAATGGCGGCGGGGCGTCTATTTCTCTTTCCTGTCGGAGGAGCAGGAACGTTCACACCTGCCTTAGAAACGTTCTATATCTCGTTTTGTCTTTGTTTTTTGTCTTTATTAAAATGCATAAACGCGTCATAACGTGTGCGGCCGTTCTCGTTGCGGGCCGTTATCCGGGACCACCCCGCTCAGCATTTAGTCTGCTACGTACTTCGCACTCGTCTGCGAAATACCGCGAAGGTTCTAGGCACGCTATGCCGGGGAGCTTATTTACCGCACCTTCCCAAGAAACTCAGCACTTGTGCGTTTTACCGGCGGAGCATGCAAATGAGGGCGCAGATTGGGGCGAACATTTCTGTTGAAGTTTGATTACAAGACGGGTCGTTAATTGTCTGCGTTGTGACTCGGCACCAACGTCGACACTTATTCTAAAGACCATTCGAGCTCACTTTGAATTATTTGTATTCTGAAGTCATGAGCGAGAAAAATAGAATAGACATAAGTGTGTATCACTAACTACAGTGTGACAGGGTGTGACAAGGCTGTACTTCCCACGCGTGTCTATCACTCCAGTTTATAGAACTCAATATCTGTAACCGGAACGTGGTAACATAGAGTTTGAACTCCTTGCTCTTTATTAGTGAGGTCCCACAAATGGATCTAATTTAGACTGTTCTTAATTTTCAATAGCTTGAAACAGAGTACACCACTGAAAAAATTATAAGGGGCGAGTTGGGCTGTATACCTGAGAGAGCTTGCTACAATTTCTTAAGACTAGTGAGATATGCGATCGCCAGTGCTATATAAGGCAATAAGCCCTGTTATGAGCGCATTCGCAGCATTGATTCTTGCACTTAGCCTTTTTATTCGCATATTTTATGTTCGAATGCCTATCAGACCCTTAGGGTAGCGAGTCATGTGTGGCCTGACTTTACTTATCAGGTTTTCCTGTATCTTTCCTTCACTCCCGCTCTTTCTGATAGTAGCTTGTTGAAATAATGTGCATGTCCGACGCAGTCCTTCAACGATAACTTTAGTACAATAAAGGCCTTTATCATAACCAGTATTAGTCAAGGTCAACCCGCAGTCCTCTGTTACCACGTGCTTCGGAACGAGATCGCGGGTTTTCGGCACACGCCTGTGTAGGGGCCATGTCCCGCAAGAAAAAAACAGTAAAAGAAAATTAATTAACGTTCTCTCATGGGTAGTTCTTATACGCTTCGAGGCGTTCCGAACGCTTTAATACGTCAATTCGCGCCCCCTTGGGGCAGTAACCTGCCCCTATGGAAGGTTGCGGGAAGCTCTGAAACACCGGGAGCCAACGCTTCCTTCAGAAAAGTGCGACGGCTGGCCGGACCCTAAAACTTCCGCTTGCGACGCCCTATTAACTTGCTCCAAGGCTGCCGGTCGTTTGGGCATTCAGGTGTGACGGCAGGTGGCTCGATGCTAACCTCCGTTCACTCTTTATTTGCCCACCATTCTACCCTTGCGATACAGTGGCGCTTCGTGCAGTGATAAATCTTTTGCGTCGACTCTCCCTCACTTAGCACTTTGCTTGTCACGGTGCGGTACACGCGACCGCCGAGACGGGACCATCTCGTCTGATGGTGCCCACGCGCTCATACAAAAAGAAAAATAATAAACAACAAAAACAACAATAATAAGGCATTCAGTAACAAATGTATTTGGTTTTCCAGCACCGGAGTAGTTACGTAGTGAAGTTCCACTTGTGTAGTCGCAGATAGAAAAAAAAAATCACGAGCATTTCGTGAAGCTTTTTACACCACGACACAGAAGTTACGAAAAATGTTCTTAAAAGATCCAGTCGGACTCAATATGAGTCTAAACACGCTAGCTGTGGTTAAAGTGGCCGCAAACGTAAACAATGACACCGACAAACGTTAAATAGTTTTCGAAAGTACTGCTAACCGAGAGAGTTCATTTCACCAACTATTTTTCATGTAAGTGCCGCTTTGCAATGTTGGTCACATTCTGAGCAGACAATGTGTTACAACTCATTGTCACAGAATTTTCACTGAATGTACAGAAGGACCCAGAATTTACGTCAGATGCGCTGAAAGATGCGGAAGGTCTTCCGTGAATTTAGCGTGTCCTCATCTGAGCAGTATCCGTCTTTCTGCTGTGACACGCATCGTTTCGTCTAGCTTGCCCTATGAGCTTGCTGCTGTAAATGAACGTCGACAAAAAACTAACCACCCCCGCTGGATTCTTATTGTACTACTTCGCCCGTAAAAAAAAAAAAACACCAGTTATGTTTCTTTTTGCGTCTCTTCAGAAGCCTCTTCAGAAGCTACCTCACAGAACTATCCGCAGGAAATGTAACGATCTCTTAAGGGTAATTAGCATGAATATTTTATGGTAAGTGAGGAGTCACTGAAAAAGAGTAACAGGCAATATTTTTTCTTTCCTCGGGGTGAAGTTGTGCGTGCAGATTCCAGCGGCAGCTATTAGTTCATCGTTTACTTCCACTTCCTCAATAATTAATACCACCACTCAGGAAAAAGTTTAAATATAGCTCCCCTCATGCATTTAACGGCTTTGTTACCTTTTGCATTTATATGATCGATACTAAGAAGGCTTGTGCCAATCGCGTCTTCCAATATGTCATTTAATAAGAAAAAGGTCTCATCTCTCCTCACGGAAACGAATGCTCTGCTCTGAAGCTAAGGGTCTTCCAAACGAGACAGACAGGTAGCAGTCCCTTTGTCTTGGATCTGAGAAACATCCTTCTCGTTGGATGTTATCATTTTTACGCTTGTAAACAAGCCTTATGCGAGCTACTGCCAAATTTATTCCCTCGGCTTAGGAAACCTTGATGCGCGCACAAAAAAAAACAACAAAAAATAGCTTGACAGGTTACCCGATTACGATTTTCGCTTCCGCTGTTCTTAGATCTTGTTTGTATACCACATTGGAAAACGTGCTCTTCTGAGAATGCGAAACAAGCAAAGACAACACCGAACAAACAAAAACGGGTAGTAGATGGCAAAAAAAGAACGTCTTTTGTTCCGGCTCCAGCTTCGGCTTTAGCTAGAGAAAGGGCGTCCACTGGTAATAATAGGTGTCGCGCTTGTCGGATTAGCTGGTGTTGCCTTCGTGCCTGACGGCCACGGGAAGTAGATCTCCTCTCGAATGCGAGAAAAAAACAAAATGATGCGCACACAACAAGACGCTGAGCACTGAAGAGCACGCGCGTGGTTCTCTTTTCTCCGCCTTCGCTTCCCGCAATCAACCCTCTCCCTCTGTATCCTTCGAAAGGAAGCGTTGCGAACCGCACAACAAATGCGTCGGTAGGCCAGCGTCGCGATCGACCGAGCGCGCAATCAATCCCTTCGTAGAAGCCTCGGAAAACACCAGGGCCTAAAAAGAAAGAACTATGGCTGTAGAGGAGCGAGGCACTCGAAAACGATGCCTCCAATCACTCGCGGAGAATGTAGAAAAGGTAATACGGGAAAAAGAGGCTCACCCCTAAGGATACCCCAGTTGCGAAGAAAAACAGGCGTGATCGGGCTTCTCAGTGGAGAGCAATATCAAACAAAATCGTGGTTGAAGAAGGTGCGTCTTTCAGCCCTCGCGCGCTTGCCTGACCGTTCGGTTTAGCTAATAGCGGTGCACGCTACAATGCGCTCGGTGCGTACTAAAGGTTCACCACGGTATCTATGGCATCGCATTCGACTTACTCTATTCTCGAGCCACTCGGGAAGGGTAATTTGTTTTGAAGTAGGTGGCGCAGCGGTGCCTGTTGGCGTCTAAGGCTACCTGACAGCACCAGCACCGTTTTTCCCGCGGTTTATCTCGCGTACACCTTTGCCGGCGGCCAACCTGATAACTCATTCTTAACAACGCTCCGTTCCCTTCCATTGTTTTATTAATTCGAAATCGCGGTAGTAGGGCTACGTGTTCTCCGCGGCTCACGGGCGAATCGGGAAGCAACAGATTGATTCACGGCATCGCCGCGGTGCATTGAAAATAAATACAGGCGAACGAAAAAGAGATTGCGGACGGGAAGAAAGAGACTGGATGGTTAAACTGTGGTACTCCGAGAAGCAACACGGTTACCTCGGGGTGCTTCAGGTCTGTTAGCGAGGCCAAAATTATATTGCTCCTCGGGTCGCCGTAGCAAGGCACTCCCCTGTTAATGGGATGCAGCGAGCAGGCCTTATTAAAGCACCATGCCGTGGTAACCGTACGTGATGGGCGCTACCCCGCAGGGCCTGAAACTGCGAGAAGCTCTGAGAGAATTGAGCGAAGCGCCTGTATGGGCGGCTGCCAGATCGGGAGCTTCGGGAAGGTCTTTCACTGCGCCTTCTCTGCACCTCCAGCCTCACTAACGACTGTTTAACAAAGAAAGCAATGATATAATTGGCTTTAGGGCTTAATATTGATGCTTCTAGCATCGCCAACTGTTAGCGTCGACGCTTAAGTTTCATGCCACGTGGTTCCTGAGGTGCACGAAGGTGTGTGTGCGTTGCCAAGAAGGAACAGGCTCTAACGTAGAAAGTGTTTTAAAAAAGAAAACAAAAACAAATGTAACACGCCCCGAGAAAACCTTTGTAACGATTTGCCGGCGAGCGCAAAAATTGGCGATCTTTCAACTGTTTCAGTAATTAGGATGGGGTAAAAATATTGGTGAGGCGACTGACAGCTGTTGCGCGTCTTAACAAAGTCTTTGAGCTCTTTGAACATTGCAGGGCTCAGAGGAGTTACAAGGGTGCAATGTTTGAACGGAACAACGCCCTGGAAGACAATAACCGAACGAAGTATATACAGTGACGTAAAAAGAGCACTGTGCACGCACACGGCTCTTTTTTTCGCCTCTTGTCTCTGTGCCAAAGTTTCTTCGAGATCTCAGTTTATTTGCTCGGTGTTTCATCGAGCTTCAGGAAGCAGCTGTTTAGCAGCAGCAAGCTGCGACTTCGTCTCAGCGCACGATGAATGTATTGTGTTCTGGTGTCAGGGTGAATTGTTGTTGTTGTTGTTGTTCTCCTATTGTTAGTGGCGCATACCCACTGTGGGGGATTGGCCAAGAATTGAGTGGCTTTAAAATTTACTGTTCAGATTTAGAATGATGGAGGTATAGCAGAAAGATTACCGATAGCCTATAGGCAAGTGTGGTGCTTAATGTAATGCATACAAATATTTACATAAACAAATTTATTCTTAGAATAGACCAATAATCTGATTTTATACGTATATAATTATGTGGACATGTTAAGATAATGAAACTGGTTAATTAGTCAACCTATTAGTTTCATCAATATAGTCCCGGACGGCCGCGCATACTGTGCCATTAGAGAAACCAGAAATGGAAGCTCCAAAAGACAAAATGACAGGCAGAGATAAGTCCATACCAATGCCACGCAAAGGTATTTCTAATAGGGTTTTTCGTAATGTGTTAAACCGCCTACAGGTCAAAAAGAAATGATCTATTGTTTCCAGTTCATCACAGAACGCGCACAGTGGCGAAGGTGCCTGAGCAGACCTGTGTTTATAGAAATTTAGATTTGGCACCCGGCAACGCAGCCTTGTGATAGCTACTTCTTGTTTTCGAGTGCGGCAAAAGTCTCTTCGCCAGGGATATAATAAATGGCGATATTCTGTAGAGTTTGTTAGTGCTGAACCTTTAAAGACTTGCATAAGCGCACGTCTGCGGAATCGAGCAGCGGTCACATAAGCGGATGATGGACAGAGCGGTAGAATTGGTTCGCTGATTGACGACTTAGCTAAGGAATCGGCTATTTCATTCAGAAACAAACCTTTATGTCCAGGCACCTAAACTAATCGCACTTTTCTCAAATGCACAGGTACTAGTACACGGAACGCCCTTGTTACGTGATTATCAGCACCAACAGAAAGTGCTGCACAGAGAATTGATTCTCACTCTTCTGCGGTATTTGGAAACATGTTTTCGTCTTCGTCGATGATGAAGCACATGTTACGACGTTATGGTCAGATATGAGAATTAAGGTTGCATTTTCGTTCTCCTTTCGTTGCTTATATGAGGCTGTGTATTTATGCAGTTGATTGGTATGTGGGGTTTAACGCCCCAAAACCCTGGTATGATTATGAGAGACGTCGTAGTGGAGGGCTCCAAAAATTTCGACCACCTGGGGTTCTTTAACATGCACCCAGATTTACGCAGTTGGTGTCGCGTGGTATTTCAGGGTATAGTTTATAATTTGTAGCTGCCTAATAAAAACCATGGAGCACACGAATGCATGTATGTAAATTTTACACGATCACTAAGGTGACTTTCAATGTTTACCGAAACAGGTACCACATTGTCCAAATGGTCACGCGAGAAAATATGCTACAAATGACAGAAGAAACAGCGAGACAGACTGTACACACTGAAATGAGCGGCTGACCAGTATGTGTGCGTGAGCGCACAAAATATCCAGGTATGGATTACTTCTCGATGATCGAAGTCACCAGCATATACAAAACTAATGAAAATGAAGTGTTTCAAAAGAAAAGCAGCAAAACTGATATCTTGCATTCAAAATGGCATGACTGTGCAGTACAGTGTACTTTAAGAGCACTATTCAAAGGGAATGAGTTATACCTCTGAATAGAAGAAAACCGTGAACTGCATTCAGAGCACGCCTACGCTCGGTAGGGCGTACACGAGTGCTTCGGCATTTTAACCACTGATGAAGAATACACGTGCGTTCTCGATGCCCTTTCCTCCCCCTTCCTCCTCCCTCTCCTCGAAATGCGCTTTTCATAACTGAGAGAAAAATGAGATCTACGAAGAACAAGATTGCAGCGATAGTAGTAGCGACAGCTGAAGCACCTCCTTAATGCGAGTGACTCGACTGAAATGATTGGAAAGAATATCGGCATGGCGAATGACGTGACCGACTCGCACGAGACCGGCTGCTGCCATTTTCGGTAATAAACTCGACGCTTCTGCGTGTCGTGCGAACACCCAGATTCGGTTATAACTTGAGCATTGCGTATCACGTTTCTACGAATGTAGCCGAAACTTTCCACTCGAAACGTCTCTATTTCGGAGGCACTTGCCTCGAGAGATTGGCTAATGGGCTCGCACCTAGACACTATAGAGTCGCTTTGCATGCCACACTTGAAATATTCGCTGAGGCATTCTTGGCCTATCGGCTAGTCATTCACGCTGCAGTTCAGGTCGGAATGGCAATATTTGCATAGACACGGTGTATGATTCTGCGTGTCAGAGGGAAGGAAACAAGAGTAGAAGGCAGAGAAGTTAACTAGACATATGCTCGGTTGGCTACTCTGCGCTGGCGAAATGAGAAAAGAGGCAAACAATAGGTGGATGAGGAGGAGGAGGAGGAGGGAAAGAAAAAAAGGGAAATGATTATTTAGGTATGTAAGAGACAGATGTAAGAAAAGACAGGGAAGTTACCCAAACAAACGTCTGGTTTTCTATCCTGCACTGGACGAAGGGATTAATGATTGATATGTGGGGTTTAACGTCCCAAAACCACTATATGATTATGAGAGACGCTGGACGAAGGGATTAAAATAGCAAAAACAGAGACGGAAGAAGTGAAGGGTAAGAGAGATACGCAAAATCACGAGTACATTAGGGGAAGCACATCCATCCAACTGGTGGTCGCTCCTATTAGTTGAGTACAGGAACATCAGTAGAGGTTTAGTTGCTTTCGGTACCATCGAAGCATACGTACAAAGTTGTAGAATCTTCTGTACCGAAAATGATCTGGAGATACAGTTGGTTCAGTGCCATCCCGAGCGGGCACCACTGGACGTCATAGCGAGTGCAGCTGCCCAGGACGTGTTAGAGTGTCTCTTCAGTTCAGCAGGAGTCACATGTAGAGGTACCTGAAAGCTCATAAAATATAATAAGCTGCCACATGAGGCGAACGATGGACGCGAACGTTTAACTGTCAAGCGTCACAGGAGTGTTTTATGACTTGCGCGAACGGCGAGGTTAAAGTTAGCCCGCGATGATACATAAAAAAATGCGTGAACGAAGTGGTCTTCATGTTTCCAATGTGACCTTTAAGACGGTCGTGGGTACACCCTACGTCTTAATATAACGCAAAAAAAAACTGCGCTTCCTTGTATTTGGCCGAAGTGTCTGCCAGCGGTGCAGGTTCTCGTAATTGGTAGGCTGATTGGCCTCTACGCAGTTCAACGCCGCAAAGTTGCTCAGGCTGTGAGAGACGGCGTAGTTGAGGGCTCCGAAAAATTTCGACCTCTCGCAGTTCTTTTGGGCGTGCTTCCATCGCGCAGTAGCGTGCCAACACGCAGTGCAGGGACATTTCGCATGCATCAAGATGCCATAGCTGGGATCAGGATCGTACCCGCGACTTTAGGGTCAGCTGCCAAGCGCCGTGATCAGCCACCGCAGCGGCACTTCTTCGACGTAACTAGCTGATAGTTTGACACGTAATTCGTGTGCTTGACGTATGTTTTGGTAAGGTACTGAAACATTAGAGAATAAAGAGCGGAACATAGACGGCTCCTTTTGTTTTTAACAACAACAACAACAACAACAACAACAACAACAACAACAACAACAACAACAACAACAAACAACAACAACAGGCGCGTTAAATTTCCTTCTTTCGTTCACTCATCTTGAAGGTCTTGTTCTGGCAGATGGAACGCCTTCAATTTGTATGTGAGGGATTATTGGCCAGCTTCATCAAAACTTTTTTTTTGGGGGGGGGCGATTTTCATTGCACAGTGTGGCAGCAACAGCACGAACACTCTCATACGAGAGATGACGTGGGCGCATAAGTGCTTACTTACAATTGATTTTAGTGGCAGAATGCAGTACATTTCACACGCCGGAGTGAAGCATGAAAAAAGAAATGGATGGTCTACAGTCTACGAGGTTTTTTAACGCACAGTGCCGACAAAACAAGAATCCAGTCAAGGAATAAGCGCAACAAGCACGCGACCTATGATTTTCCTTTCTTTCGGACATAACACCTAAGAACTGCAATCAGCAGATGAAATTCAACTTGAAAAAGGACTGGAAAAAGGCATATTGATGATATGAAGTTACTAATACGGCATACTTCTAAAATACGGACAGTCACGTCATTGCTCCTTACAAGAGTCATCGTCCCTACAAATACCCTGCTCTATCCGCTTGAAAAATCACGTGATAGTTGACGGCAGGTGGTAAAATAAAAGTGTTACACACGCACCGTCGTGGTTACGAGCAGCAATGACTAACGCTATTAAGTTTGCATGCACATAAGTACCCGATAATGCGGAAGCGGATAATGACCACCACTGTAGCTCGATTGGTAGAACACCAGACGCCTTATAAGAAGGTTGCAGGTTTGGACTATACCGGCGGAAAGGTGTCTTATCTTCCACATTACTATATTCACATTTTTTTTCAGATCTTCATGCCAGTTGGTGCAATACACCTAAAACAGCCCAATGAATGTCCCATATACCTTCACTGGCTTCATTATTAGCTGGTTTTCTTTCCAGTTAAACCGTAAGAGGACACTGATAATTATAATAAATATAGCACACTAAATTTGAACAAAGTTTTAAACCGTGATAAGTAATTTTCCTCTGTACCCTTTTTAAAGAATACACGTTCAAAAAATATAAGAACATTCTGTTGGTTCCTAATATTAAGCTGCGTGACTTAAGGCGTATGTGCATTTCCTAATTCTCGCGACAATAACCTTGCCTGAAAGCATCACTGGTGCCATTAAACCCCAATGATGTGTATTAGCTCGTCTTCATAGGCGTTCCCTGCAAGCACTGATGTAGGCGTGACCAACAGCAAAAATTGACACCGTAGCTTTGGAAACTAGGTCCCTACGCTTTGGGATTTACGAGCGGCGAGGGGAATATTTGAAGAAGCTCCAACATTTTGCAATCCGATTAGGTTTAGCCCAGCCGTTTCACATACAGCGCGGCTATCTACGAAATATACCGCCTTTCCCGTGGGGGCGAAAGAAATAGTACCACTACTACGAAACATGTTGCCTTTCTCTGTTTTTGCTGTATGCGAAACGCACAGGCCGTCGCTAGGGCTTTTGTGGGCGCGCCTTGATGACTATATATCAATCAATCAATCAATCAATCAATCAATCAATCAATCAATCAATCAATCAATCAATCAATCAATCAATCAATCAATCAATCAATCAATCAATCAATCAATCAAACCAATCAATTAGTCAATCAATCAATTAATCAATCTCAATCTATCTATTTATCTATCTGTATGTATGTATGTATGTATGTATGTATGTATGTATGTATGTATGTATGTATGTATGTATGTATGTATGTGCGCCACGTGGCAGTATTACTGCGTGCTGGATATCACATGTAAACTCAGCCGAAAGGAATGGTAGCCTCTGCGCAGCGCTGCTCCTGACTCAGTTGATGTCGATCTCTCTTTTCATATCGTGCGTTTTATGTTTCATTGGATTACGTAAAGAAGCAGTGTTTCAAGGCGGTCTCAGGGATGCTTGCACCTTCTTCGTAAGTTTTAGTTACCGAACCATATACACCAAAAAATAACTGTCTTGAAAAATCCGGTTGTTTGCCTCGATATAAGGTGATAAGGGCTGCAGCATTAAATCAGATGCAAGTTGCCGCAAGCGGCCACTTTGCTTATTTTTTCTGTTTTTTTGTGCAAAGTTTGTACTAGAAAGAAGCCTCTATTGATCCCTTAGTAGCCTTATGTTTGAAAAAAGAGAAAAAAAGAAGAAAAGGTGGGGGTGGGGCAAGGTTTTGTGTTGCACCATTAGCAATAAACAGATTAACTCGCTCTAAATCGCTTAAGAACCATTTTATTACTTTTTCTTTCTGCAGAAACCAGCGGGGACTAATGGGTTCTTCGATATCGGTTAACTCAAGCGTCCTAAAGGGAGCCAAGAAAAGCGGTGCTATTATAATACTCCCAGCGCACTTGTAAGCTTCACGATAAAATTTGATTAGCTCCAACGTGAAATAATGAAGGCGACAAAATCTGTCTATAGACGCGAGGGGAGCAGGCGTAACTCATTTTCTAAGACCTTGCAGTGTGACACGAAGCTAGGTCATCCTTATCATGGCCCGGTCTCATATGCGCAACACTGAAGAGAGCCTTGACACCGCGAAACCGTTCTTATGCAAAATACCACGCGCTCTAAGATTTTACTTCAGGCTCATAATTCCCTGGTTCAACCTTTTATTTTCGGGCTTAGGCTGTGGTGCAAGGGGCGTTGAATGATTGTTCGGGCCACAGTCGGGCGATGAACGACAGTCCAGCTTTTGTCTCGCCTTCAAAAACATCCAGGCTCAGTTGCGTGCTCACGCGGCCTTTTGACTTTATTACGATACGCAAGCGCTGTATGCGCATCAAAGTTTCTACGTTGTGACTTAAGTGTTTTTATCAGCTTGTGTGCTTACAAAACTCCAGTTGTGGGCGTGGGGTACATCTCTAACGCTTTTCGTTATTCCCCGCAGTTTTACATTTTTGTAACATTCAATTCCTGCATTTTCCAGAGCTATTATAGAGCAAAATGAAGCTTTTTCTTCTGCCCTGCCAAGAGCCTCAAAAAATGAATATTAATCGTAAGAACGCGTTATGATTCGCTGCTTCTTAAGACCGAGGCGAGCCTGTCATAACATCTGTGTCTTGATCGTGACCTGGAGTAAACATTGCACCAGCCGAGATTTTTGACGTAGCAGAAATGAAGACAACAGGTAGTTGGGAACCTTAATAAGAAGTGCGTTTTTTTTTTGCACGGACACGATCGCTTCTCATCTCGCAGCTCATGGCGGTGAAATGCAGCTTTACGCAGGAATCACGGTAATGTATGGGCTCCGGGCTTCATTTCTTCTCGTAAGCTTGTTTACCGCGTGTCTAATGAATGCAGCACCAGCGCAACTGGCAATAACTGGTAAAGGAGATACATAATGTCTGTATATAATCAACATTCTTTGTCTTTTGCGCTCTTCCCACACGTGTATTGTGTTCTATCAATGTTCACTCTTCCTTCTTCCGTAGGCTGACGAGATGGATGATTGATTTGCGGGGTTTAACGTCCCAAAACTACCATATGAATATGAGAGACGCCATAGTGGAGGGCTTCGAAAATTTCGACCTTGGGTTTTTAACGTGCACCCAAATCTGAGCACACGGGCCTACAACATTTCCGCCTCCATTGGAAATACAGCCGCCGCAGCCGGGCTTTGATCCCGCGACCTGCGGGTCAGCAGCCGAGTACCTTAGCCACTAGACCACCATGACGTGGCTTGGTTGGCAAGGAAGACAAATAATAGACTAAGAAAGGGAGCAGGGTGTAAGAAAAGCATCACGTTAGGTGTTGATTACGCAGTAACGATTCATTAATATACAGTCGAAGCTGCCAACAAACGTTTCGCGAAGTGACACAACGCTGATGTGGTATTCTGAGTCGCTAACGTGGAGGTAAAACTAGGCGCTTAGGCATAGACCGCTGAAAGTTGAGCTGGTGCGTACGTATTCATGATACATGAAGGCACCCATGCAAATAATGACAAAAGGGACAGTACAACGCAAACGGTGTTTATCTTACTATCTTTTTTGTGCCTTTGTGTGCACTGCTTCTTCTATCACCAGTGTGTAGACTACAGGTGTGGTAATATGAACAGCGGGGACAGTCATGAAGCTACTCCTGCTGCTTAGTGGGTTGGCTTCTTTGTATTTTTTATGTGCCAAGACAGGAAAGGCATGAATACATCGAGTCAAGTCATTGTACGTGCAATGATTGATGACACTCGGTGCGATTCCGCATGCGCTCGCGACTCTCGTTACAGTTTTATTTTCTTATTTCTCAAGCTAGTGCCTCTTTCGTAGGTTGATAGTATTGCATAAACGAAAGTGTACCTCGGAATGAACGCTTCGCGTGGCAAAACTTTGCTTGGGCTTGATCACCGCTTCAAAAATAAATGTCAGCGCAGATTTCAGTGGAAATGCAGAGTTTAACATGTGGTGCATTTGTCTGGTACCATTTTTCACCTACACAGTGAAGAGCTTTATGAAAAATTGAAGACAAACTAAATCAATTGATAAGTAAACTTCATGGTATGCAAAAATAGGAAGAGAGGATTTACAGCCTCCAGGTACACTTTATGACGTCAATCAGTGCCTGTGCAGGTGAGCAGTGATAACGCACCGCCAATTTCACCCGTATAGAAACCAGTGTTGTCGTTTGTCGTCACAGTGCTGTATTACAGTTCGTAAGCATATACCGAAGTGCCTGGAAGCAGTAATGCGGGGTGCGGACTGGATAGTTATTGTGCAGAATGTAAAGAATTTCAGAATGTGAGGTACGTGGATAGAAAGCGACTATTCGGGATGTGCCGTGCGGCTCTCGGCGCTTAACAGCAAAAATATCGTGGTCACAAGTACCAATGAAACAGACCCCGTAATAGCAAAACCAATTTTCAGATCTTGATTGCAGTGACATTTATCCAGAATAGCTGTAAAATAGATGGTTCGTGGGCGTTTTTTAATACTTTAGCACTAAATTGAAAATTCTAGTCCATCAACTGATTTCATTTTTTATTGTAAGCTTGTCACCAGATTTCTCGCCTTATCATCTGCCGAGAATAGCAGCCACCAGATAAACTACTCTGATTATCCTATGTCTTCCATTTTTTATGAATAACACACACTACAACACGTGACGATACTGTAACAACGTATGTGGACATTTTTGACAATATATATATATATATATATATATATATATATATATATATATATATATATATATATATATATATATATATATATATATATATATATATATATAATGCATTCGCGGACAAGCTGACCCATCTTTTGTTATGCAGGTTGCTTAAATATTTCGGGAACCAAATAAACCAAATCTTTAGAAAACTATATGACGTTTGTTGGTTGTTGAAGTTAAAATCTCTGTGAGGTACTGACCCCCATATTCACAAACGCTCCTTCAACCAAGGGCTCCCCTGGGCCTGACGAAGTCAAGGCGGAGCGTGCTCCTCCACTCAAGGAACCGCTGCGTTTCATGAACGCCCCTTCACACTTCCTTCGCCAAGGGACGCCATGAAATGCTCTCTCCACTTGAGTGAACTGCATGGGACGAGAAAAGCGCCTGATAGCGAGAGTATACTCGTAATCGTGGCTTATAAATGCCTATCTCTGTAGAATAAACGAACGCTTTTATAATTATCAATTTTTTATAAATTGACATTATAGCAAAATACATGCTTTTGGAGTGGTAGCGTGGTTTACCTAAGCTTTGAGCCGGTAGAGTTAGCGAAACCCCCGCTCAAGTGTGGCAACAGTCGCAGCCAGGCAGTTGAACGAACATCTGATGGCGTTTCGTCTGCTGCTGAACGTTTCTACGTGCTTAGTTTACTTCGTCTCGTGTGCGTCCAATAATTGCAGTTTATATTTACGGTAGTGTCTGTGTGTGTGTTGTTTGAGACCCCACTTTCGCCTGGGTCACTGACGAACTACGTGAGTGATGACAGGAAGCACAACAGATGGTTTGTTGATTTGTTTACTTTCGCTTTGCTGAAAGCCTTCTGATCACTAGTGTAGTCATCGAACGGGTAACGCGGTGGAGTGAGTAATTTTTACTTTATATCACATTACATTGGTGTGCTTTTGGAATTCACCACCGCATAGTGTGCGAATATTACTGGTACGTAAAATCGTTCTCGCTGCAGGAGTGCGTGCACAGTTTCTAGTTTCAGGGACTGTGCCATGTTAATTTTTCTCACTTACTGCGAATATAAACGTGGCACTTTCGTAATTGTTCTTCTGCATGTAATAGAAAACTTTGAAGACAATGCTCACAACTGCTATTCAAGGTTATACCAGGGTAGTATTAAAAGGTAGGCATGGTATACTCGTGGCTGAGCGTTCGGATTAGACTGATACGCAAGTTAAAAAATGCGATCGTGTGCCTTTCTTTAACTAATGGCAAAAACAGCATTTTAATGTTATTGTTTTCTTCAATAAGCAGCAAATATAGTCGGTTAACAGTGCGTGTTTGTGTGTGTGTGTGCGCGAGCGTGTGTGTGTGCGTGTGCGTGCGTGTGTGTGTGTGTGTGTGTGTGTGTGTTTCAATTTTAAAATTTCAAGCTTCCAAGGATACCTGAGTGAGCTGTTATTTTTTTTTTTCATCTTGTTTTCCCCCTGCATTGATGGATGCTCTAATATGACAGATTCGAGTAGACGTCACCTTTAAATCTCTATAGCTTCCGTCTCCAAGTTCACACAGCGGCCACGTCTTCAAATGTTTGTCCCATCTCATTTATTTGGAAGCTTAGAAGCTCATTCGTTAATGGACGAATGACCTTCGCACTTATGTTTTGTCTTCTATTTGTAGAATATGATTACCGGGAATGCCTCTTGAAAATGATCGTGGTGTCTGTGCTTCATTCTGAAACCTCGGCAATACATAATTTATAGGAGAAGTTTTATGCATTTGAAAATCATAAAGTTGAAGCCGATTCTGAATTTTGGCACTGTTCTGTCTTAAAAACGACCGTGTCGGTTCTCTGAACCTTGGAGAAAGTGCCGTCAAGAAGAAGAGTATTCTGATTTGACGAAGACCTGTGAAACAAAGCGCAAAAAATGCTCAAGAGTATTGCAGACATCGCGGATACATCTGATCAAACTCTTGTATATAAAATATCCACTATTGTTGCAACATTAGCATGTCTGCACATTGGAACCACGCCTTTTCGGTTTCGTGGAAGAAGAGTGGTGCTGGCGTATATAAAGCAAACTTGATTTTTTAGAACTGATTTTCTGCAGAATCGGAGAAGTGGTTTTTGTTGTTCTGTCTCATCTTCAGAAGACGAACATGACGATAATTATGTATTAATAAATGAACAAAGCAGAAATTTTGAATGGCAAAATGAACCTTTATTACATGTGGCTGATGAAGAGCATTGTGGCAAACACAAGAGTGCAACTGCAAAGTGTCCCTCAATCAATCATATTCATCTGACGCACCGTCGAAATAAAGTTCGAGATTGCAGGACATCATAAATAAGATCGAAGTAGTAGACAGCACAGCGTGTCTCATGCAGTGCAGCTGCACGCATTCACTGCAGATTTAGTCCTTTTGTATACAGTCTTGCAAACTCTGCTATGCATTGCTAATACGGCACGTTTTAGGAGACCTTTTCTCTGTGTTCTTCTGTCGGCAGCCTGGCCCCTGCACAAAAGAGGCAAGAAATAATATTAGAAAAAGGTAATATATAGAACAGCTAAGCCACATTTTTTTTACTTCTCGTGGTGCTCACATTCATTATTATTTCTTCCGTTAAAGAACAGACATGGTTGAGTTATTTAGCTTTGCCTACTTTGACACATGTTTGGCTCAGACACTTGGGCAGCAGACCAGGCATGTGGCTATGTGATTTCATGATCTCATTGTACGAATCAATGGCGTAGCCAGCAATATGTCATTGGGGGCGGGGGGCGGTTAAACTATAAAAAAAGCAACCTTATAATGTATTCGCTGTATTTCTATTTCATATGTTTGCGTTTTTATGCTACACTTCATGCATTCTTGCGTACATGCGCCTTTCACAGAGCACGAACCTCTGCTTGTTTCCCCAAAGCTGGATGTGGTTGTTCATTGGTATTGTGAGCTGCATAGACACTGCATGTCGAAGCTATATTTCACGCGTAGTAGCAACAACAGCACACTCATTGGGCCCCGTTGCATTGTGTTTCGTTCTTCCTTACTGTCTCCAATAGTGATCTAACCTAAGCACGGGGGGGGGGAAATGAACAAAAAAAAAGGAAACAGGAGAACTTACCTTCTCGTAGATACAGACGGTCATCTAACGAAAGCATCCTTCGCCGTATATTTCGGCTGGGGTATCAAAGAATCAACGGAGAGGAAGCCGCTCAAGAGTGCAGGGAATGCTGTGCATCGAAAGTTTGCTATTAAGTTTCCTCTCATCTCAAGCTTTCACGCCACGCTTGAACTGTTGTGGCGTGCGATCTTCATCGAAACACTTGAAAGCACTGGCGTCCGCAGTAAGTCTTGGAGCACTCGCACGCCGAGTATACGCACACCCGAAGGCAGGTAATCCACTGGCTCATGCACGAAACACAGCGCATCACGGCACCGGGGAGCGCTCCTCTTGACACCACGCCCACCTCTCCCGGCACCACAGTTGCTGTTGCCTAACCGTTCGAAGACAGCTCCGTAGTAAATGCGTACAGTTTACTTTCGAAAGAACGCGGTGGTGGCAGCCTAATTGATCGAGAAACGCCGTCAAAGTGAGATGGGCTCCGCCGTGGACGCGATGCTGGCGCAGAAACTTCACTCGAGGGGTGATTCAAAGTAGCTCGATCACTACCTTGACAACCTCGACGAAACACTCCAGATTTTTTCAAGTGAAGGAAGCGTTTCAAGTGAAGGGCGGTTTGTGAATGAGAAAACGCCACTCAAGGAGCGTTTCGAGTGAAGAGACGAGTCGAGGAGCGTTTGTGAATACGTGGGCTAGAAGCCTTACACTATATATCTCGCAGCTTTACAAATCGCCAACTACCGGATTTCCGACGCACATCTCAGATGTGCCAGAACGGAATTACTGCTGCTTAGTTCACGTCCACATGGATCCCGTCGTGATACAGGCAGACAATACTCACTGTCCGCTGAGATCCGGTGACGTAGGCTGCGTATATTCAATTAAACCGGACACCGGTGCTACACATCACGGAACAATCCCACGTAGAATGAACGCGAGATGTTGAGAACTCAGATGCCTGAGTTGCGGCACTCAGCCAAGATTAGTATGAATGAACTGATGCAATTAATCACACAGCTGATGCATATAGCTTATATCAGCCTGAATAGGCTGAATAGGTTGGTACAGACTCGACACAACTGTTGCAAGGTCCCTTTAAGGACACTCTTGTTGGAATTAATTATACATTTACTGGAGAGTGAAGTGCTACCGGAAGGAACGGTACCATGTCTTTTTAAAGCGAGTCACACGCTTGGCAAGTCAGAGCGCACACAAAATAACAACGCATGTTCGTTTTATTTTTAAAAGTGCGTATACTAGCTTACATAATCTTGCGTACTTCAAAGCATAGTGAAGTGTGGGTACTTGTCTCACTTATAAGACACAGGGGAAGCTTAAGGTGATATTTAATTAAAAGCTGGATTACGTCATCGTTCTTTTGGATGTTTTCAGCTGCTATCTTCCTATTTTCTGTTGACGAGGTCAGCTACCGGAACACTGTCCTAAAGCTTATAAGAAATACCCAAGCGTCAAGTATGACCTCCCTTTCATTTACATGTATTTTGTCGCTCTCACAGTAGAAGGCGCCAGTTCATCGTGACGCTCCAAGAAAGGCTTGCTTTTTTTATAAGGACGCCAGAGCATTATTGCTCATCTCGTCAAGCTTGGGTAGCTCAGTGAATAAGCGGCCACTCATCCGCATTCCATTGTTACTAATGAGCCTGGCGTCAAATTTTTTATTCATCGATTCACTTCTATACGCGCTTCTTTCAATTTGATTACCGGGCATTTCCCTCACGAAGACCCCCCCCCCCCTCCTTTTTCATGTTGAATTAATACGCCTGGGCGAACTTTTTGCATGCTTAAGTTACATTGCTTGTGCCTGTTTTTGTGGAAACCTCTTGAGTGGGAGTTAATAACCTGGGCGAGCTTGCATCAATGTCTCGGTGTCCTTATTACTTAAAGGGCACGTTATTGTAAAGCGCCTTGCTTATTATGGCAGGAAGAACGCCTAATCTCGTGTTGAGCGTTGTTTGTCGTGGTGCATCAATATTTTACTGTCCTCAGAGAGAGATTTCAAAAGGGAAATTACAGTTCCGTATTGCGTCGTTAGCTTTGAATACTATAAAAATGAATGACGTCGTAATCAGAAAGATAGGACGCTGCGTATTCTTCATTTTTTTCCACTTAACGCCTGCTCGGCAGCCACCGGATTCTTCACCCCCGCTTGACGCCGCGGGCGGTATTTATCGCTGTCACTACATTGACGGGGGGTCAGGAGTGATACTCGGTGAGAAACTTAGTTTTTAAAAGGGGTGAATAGACTTTTCAAAGTTGTGCTGGGGTATACTCATGACCTCAATGAACGAGCCGCCATTTTTTCTTAGCGCGAAGAGGAATTCGCCAACAGGCGCACAATGGTCGGCGTCTCATCATGCCAACGTCAGCACCTAAGTTGTCACCTTACGCCTAAGGCTGGATATAACTTTGGTGTTTGTGAAGCCCAAAATATCTTCTTCTCATGCGAAGGCTACGGTCCGAAAATTGCGTCATTTTTTTTCTCGCTTGAGACATCGTTTAGTGTCATTCATTCGTTCCATTATTAGAGGTGCGGTCAACATACAAAAATAAGAAAGCGAAGACGCTTTGCCACGCGATCTGGACTAGCGTTGTGGTGTTTACATTGCGGAAGCGTTGAATGACAGCGGTGATCTACGCCCCGTTGCCGAGACAGATATTGCTTGGTCGTGAGCAATCTGTGACGTCAGTAACGCTTACCACGTGAGCTTTGTATGTGTACGAGTATCTCCGTGAGCTTTCGAGGTTTTGGTTAGTCTTAGCGACATTTTCAGCGCGCTTCTGAGATGAGCAGCTTAAAAAAATGTTGAGATATGTAACTTACACACATTCGCACAATTAACCTAAGATGGTGCTACTCGGTGAATCAAGGGGTAATGATTGAATTCTATTGAGACAGTAAAACACTTTGGAACTAAGTACTCTAAAACATATATTTATCTGTAATACCTACAGCTATAAGATATAATCTTTTGATGTTTATAATTGATGGTGAATAATTGATTATTTAAGTAATATAAATATTTATGGTTTCACTTACTCTTCCCAAAACAGCGCAATGATTATGAGAGACGCCGCGGCTAAAGGAGTCCGAGAATTTTGATTATCTGGGACTCTTTAGTGTGCAGAAGCCTACCAAGAGAACGGGCCCGTAGCATTTTGTATCCGCGTAATGTGGTCGGTGCGGAAGGTTCGATACAGTCATCCTCGGTTCATCAGTTGAACACCATAACTGCAAGATCAGGGTTGTAGATTTCAATAAAAAATAAACAATATTTGGCTGATTGATTGATTGATTGATTGATTTATATGTGGGGTATAACGTTTCAAAACCACCGTATGATTATGAGAGACGCCGTGGTGAATGGCTCCGGAAATGTTGACCATCTGTGCACCCAAATCTGAGCATACGGGCCTACAGCATTTTCGCCTCGACCAAAATGCAGCCGCCGCAGCCGGAATTCGATCCCGTGACCTGCGGTTCAGCAGCCAAATACCTTAGCTACTAGACCACAGCGGCGGGGCAATAAATAATATTTGAATATCTGCCTACCGATATCATTTCAGCAATACAATAATAATTTATGTTGTAACTTAAGTGTGGCTATTTTATTTTTAAGAGAGAGAGAGAGAAAGGAATAAAGGAAAGACAGGGAGGTTAACCAGAAGAAGGCTATGGTTTTCTGCCCTGTGATTAGAAAAGGGAAAAGAGAATTAAAAGAGGGAAAGAAAAGAACGGTTTGTGACAGTATAGAAAACGATGGTGTGACTGGAGCAGTATCCGACCACTCTAGAAAGCAACGTTGCCCACGAACAGCTACAGTTGGTCTTTTAAAAGTGGCAGTATGCTAATGTGCTAGCCGTGAGCGTAGTATACAGTAACATAAGCGAGTAATGAAAGAGGAGGAGGAACACCAAGAGAGAAGGCAGGGAGGTTGACCAAGCACAGGCTCAGTTTGCTACCCTAAGCTTGGGGAATGGGAGTATTAAGATCAGATATAAAGGAAAGAAAAGAGCATATTCTCAGTACATGGGCTGAAGCGGTTGGAGCGATGGTACTATGCAAAAGTCAAAGGTGCTAATATACACCCATAGTCCTTAGAAAGTGCAAGAGGGCTATGACGGCCTTTGGAGGCGACAAAAAGACAAGGATGATGGTGCTCCAGCAGCATCTGCACAGAGAGTGGCTGATCGTAAAATCATCGCAACGCGTCAGAAAGTTTTCGTCCTTCAGAGGCAAATCGAGGGCAACGGCATAGCAGATGGTCGATGTCTTCTTCGGTACCGCAAACCTCGCATTCCGCATTGTCTGTCACTCCAATGAGGGTTCTATGTGCTTTTGAGAAGGCAACTCCCTACCAAAGCCGACAAAGAAGCGAAGCTTCACGTCGAAGAAATCAGGATAGAGGTACAAGTTCCAGTTGAGGGTTTACTTGGTGGAGTCTTGTATGTATTATGTTTAAGGTGTTCCACTCCAGCAGACACAGACTACGTGCCAGCTTCGTCTTAGCGTTACAGAGGAATCGGAAGGGTGTGATCTTTCTGGGTAGAATGTGTGAGCTGTGTTGTCTGCAGAATAATTACTACTAATATTACAATAACCAGGTAGCCACTTAAAATTGACCTCATGGCCTGGTTTTGTGACGTGTTGATGAAGCTTGATAATCTCGTACGTTAGCTGTTCATGGTTACCCCGTCGAAGAGCTGACTGCATGCACTGTAAGTCCAGCTTCGAGTCCGAAAGTGCTGCCCACTTGCTCGGTCTCAACAGAATGTGATGTTCTCTATGGCACCGTGCAGAGCCACAAGTTCTGCCACCATGGACGTACTGACATGTGACAGCTTGATTCACAGAGGTATTTCTCGAGCTGGTGTTACCACCAGACCACATGAATTAGACACTGTAGTCGAATTATCTGTGTAAGTCTGCACGTGGTTACTGTAAATTTTGTGCAAAAGGAGTAGGCTCATTTGTTTTGTTGCTGGCAAAGGCAAATTTTAATTTCTTTTGTAGTCTTGAAATTGTAAGACGTACTTGTGGATGGGCACAATAAAGGATACACCGTCATTTCCACAAGCGAATAACCTGACGCACGATGTGCACAGACAATCGCCCTAAATGTCGTGCGGGGCCTCGCAGTAGCGAGACTCGCCAAGGGGTGAGAATGATTCCTAGAGTGTTGCCTGATGTACCTACGCATTGAATCAATGGTGATATGTGTCGTGATCGAGTAGTCCTGTGCAATGCAAATGGTTTCAGCCGTCGATGCACAGCGGGTAAACCAAGGCATATTCTAAGAGCCTGGGCTTGAATATTTTGAAGTGTGCGCAGGTCAGCTTTGCACGTGTTAGATATAACAGTTACGCTGCAACCCATTAATCCAATAAGTAATACCTTGTACAGCTGTAACATAGACTCGACAGACAACCCCCAGTTTTTTCCGACAAAAAACCTGAACAAGCGACAAATGGCGGTCAGTTGCTTTTTCACGTAGTCTACGTGTGGGGTCCAATACAGGTTTCGGTCGATTATGACTCCCAAGAACCTGTGACTTCGCCTGCATGGCACCAATTGTCCGTTACTTGATATGCCGTAAGCGGATATTGGCTTTCTGGTGAAAGCCACGACCGAACACTTTCCACTTGTGATTTCGAGCCCTTGTTTACGTAGGTGGTGCGATGTCACTGGTGCTGCCTTCTGAAGTCAAGTGCGAAGTTGGAGTCTGACTCTGATTCTTTATTTCAGCATTCATTTACAACAAATGCTAGGATTCATTTACAACAAATGCTAGTCGAGTCACACCTGATGTCCACACACAGATGTCAACAGCATAAATGGAAAGTCGTACGCTGCCTGGCTGCTTGCCAACTAGTCCAATGAGTGTTAGGTTCAACAACGTCGGGCTTAGTACTCCTGTTTGCGGGACTCCTCGGCTACAGTAATACTAGAGTGCCGGACCATTTTCCGTCTGCACGTGAAATGATCTGTTCTGTAGGTAGCTCTGAACCCACATATATGTCTTGCCACCCAGTGCTACTGCTTTTAATGCGCTGATGATGGTTTCAGGGATGTCTTGTTGTAAGTTCCTTTAATGCCCAGAAACAGAGCAGCAGATAATCGCTTACAGGCCCTCTGATCTTCTATATATGTCAACAAGTTAACTACATTGCCAATTGAAGAGAGGCCTCGCCTGAACTTGCACATAACATCTGGATAGATTTAGTAGAACTCTAAGAAGGAACCAAATTAACATTTTCACTGTTGTTACCTCTCAGTGTACAAATAGTGTTTTAATCAGTTTTATTTCATTGCGAAACCCGAACTTATGCGGAAGCCAGAGAAAATGTCAACTACTGAAGGTGCAGAAAAGCAGCGTCCTTGTAGAACTTGGTATAAATAATGTGATTATTCATTCAGTTTTCTTGTATTCCCATATTATCGCACCCTTCTTACTACCCTTTTAATCTAGTGGTAACACGCGCACGTACGACCAGTTGGGGCGTGCGGGAAAAACACAATCTAAGAGAATTTGAATATAATTGCTACTACATAACCTTGGTCCTCTATTCTGAGGTATCTTAAACATGAACTTGTTTTATGTACCTTCGGAAGCCTTGTATTTGTTTTTTAATGTGCCATGACGACTGTTATGCAAGAGCAGTAGAGTAGCCGGCTCCACGCATTGGCATTAACCTTTCCTTATGCACATCTAATAAAAAAAAAAACGCATGACTGAGCGCATTTCTCGTGTATACAAATATGAATAACTTGCCGTACTGCAAGATAAATTCAAACGGGTAAACCGGAGGTTGCAGACTCACTAGATGGACGTAAGTAATCTCGCGAATGCGAGTATGCTCGGTGTTTATTTTTGTATCACTATTGCCTGGGCATATGAGAAGTCCAATCATGCCCCATATACTATTAGGGTAAGTATTATTATAACCGCTCAGCAGTGTCTTAGCCATGGGGTTGAACAGAAGGCCCGGGGTGCCCATTTCTCTCCCCCTCGCCCCCCCCCCCCCAAAAAAAACCTGCCTACGTCCCTGCCGCTGAGCTGAATTTCCGCCCTGTCATAAGGAGTGCAAACTACCGCGGCTCTCCACTATACAGCGTCGCTCATAATCATATCGTGGTTTCGAGACGCTAAACATCCTGAATTATGATTATTTTGGAAGCGGACGTGCAAGAAATTCATCATGGCTAATGCGCAGCACGAATCTGAACACTTAGTAGCCGCAGATATTGAGGTCATAAACTTTAAGAAATGTTCTTTTGATTGTATATAATGAATCCGAATACTTATTGATATTGTGAAAACTATTGCCAAGTGGCGCCCCATGCTCTAAGGAACGTGTTTCCCATGACGTCTCACTGATAATCTACGTACTGTCGGCGAAAAATTCTCTTTCATTCCGTGTATATTCTTTTTCGTTTAAATTTGGGTCAACCACGACTCTTTGGCCTGCGATCGCGAGTATAATGTAGGTGCTCCTAAACTCAAACTGCTAGAGAGAAACAAGCAGTTTCTGTGTGCTTCGAGTCGACGCGTCTGACTGTTTCATAACCGCCGCTAAAAGGAAGCACGCATCTTGCTTCGCAATTCGACGAATGGGGATGCGAATTCTCGAGCTGTTGCGAAAAAAACTGAAACGTTGCGCATGTTCCTAGCCAACGATGATATACAGTGTATATATTGTCCAGCGACTCTGAACTCGTTCGAGCAGTCCCGATTTCAACACGACTTTCAGACAACTCATGATGTAGCTGCTGCGTGCTGCGGAGACACGATTCCAAGCAAGTGACTACAATACGTGGAGTGTCAACGACTCACTGATTCGATTTTATTTCCTATAAGTAGGGTAGATGGCTCTGGAATACGTCACCTTTGATTGCCATTTCTTTATGTATTATGTTTCACTCGTTCTACTTCTTGAGAAGAAATGTTAGGTGCATGCATTTTACAACTCGTAGTGCATGATTCCTTGTAAGTCAACATACACTTATGACACACTGTTCCAAAGACATACTGTTTAAAAAAAATCTGGAGTCGCATACTACACATGTAGCAAAGCAAACTTTTTCATTGTTTATTTAAAGGGTACTCTCTCTTGTCTGATAATTTTCATCCACTCAGTTTAGACACCCCAATTTACGAAACTATGCCGAAATTATAGTTAAGTCATAATGGTCGTACCCTGTCTGTAGAGTTGTTCTGCTGGCCTACTTCGTCCTTTGTGTCCACCTACAAGATAGTTATTTGCTCGCACGCAGTCCGTAATAAATTCTGATGGACATTCAACGTATGCCTGATAACGTCAACTGTGCTGCATAGCGAAATCTGAAATCCCGCTCGTAATTGGGCAGCTAGCTCATCCGACAGTTTAGAATTTAGCACGCGGAACTGTAAATGGCGTGTTTGAATTCGGAGATTTCTCACTGTTCTCAAGCAGGCGAACTACCAGGTCGAAGAAAAGCCGTAGGGCCGCTGTCAAGCGCTCACTAATTGGCTGCCTTTTTTGGGGTCGTCCCCTCTCGGCCGAGCCGTCATGAGAACGAGGCCAATTGAGGCTATAGCATCGCTAAAGCTGCTGATTTTTGTCGACCTGACTCTAGCGGGATGTGGCCTGACATCTTGCCGCTGACATAATCGAATTTGTAAGGAAGTGGTCCCGATTTGTCTGTGGTCTGCGTATTTGCATGCTGACCCAGTATCCGCACCTTCCAATGAGCGCGAACGTGGCACGCACTCCAGCCTGTACAGCGCTTTGCCAGGCTCAATCGTGCCTATCACGAGCGTTTAGGGGGACCAGTCCTACAGCTCAGCTGTCTTTCCTCCTTTCTTTTTTTATAATAACAAGCAGATCAAGCAGCTGATTGCCAGTGACACAGAAAACCTTCTGACCTCACCATCTCTTTATGGGGTCACTGCTCTAAATAGACTCATTACACTTATCGCTATCAGCTCACTGGCCTTTCTCGATCGCCTAACGTCGAGATCATTCTATATCTCAGGACCTTATATTACCCTTGCTTTCTCTCGGTACTGCAGTATATATTCATTGGTTTTCTGTATATATCTGTGGGTCTTCTTACCTGTATGCGCGTCTGAATACTACCTGCAAAGTATTATGTTGTATATTTTGTGACGCGATGATTGCCAATTTTCTCTTCCCCAGCACAGAGTAGTCAGCCTGCCTGACATTTGGCCAACTTCCCTGTCCTTCCTTAAAGGAATAAAACTAAAGTATATTACACGGTGATCGTCTCAGCAACAGTGCTTGTCAATCCATTTTTAAAATAATGTTACATAACTACTACCATGCATCTAGTTGATTGCGGACAAGCTTCAAGACACCCTCAATGGGCGTTTTTCTTTATAAGCGATGAAATGAACGGGGACAGAAGAGTGTCAACCGAGACGCCTGGGATATAAAGCCTTGTGCACGTAAAAATGTTATTCGATAATATAATAGGAGCTTACTTTAGTAAAACACTCGTTTCTAGGCTCTCAATGCTTTCAGTGCGTTGGATTGTTCCCACCTGCTAGCGCAGCTTTCACCTTACTCGCTCTACGAAGCAACTAGTCCGCAAGACTCTCACTAAATGCGAAACTTCGTTCAGTATAACTTTTAAGGCGAATTTTGCGCTACTCACTGCGTTTCTTTTAATTTAATTGCTCTTCACTTCGCGTTGTGACTGACATGACAATCTTTGACATAACATGGGGAAGTCGAGAGATACCAAGCTATGGGTGTGTTAGAGATGTGCCAAATTTTTGTCTTCCTTCTTTGCGAAGTCTCTCTGTATCTATACTAAGCACATAACCTTCCATTGCCTAACCCCTGTTCAGGATACCAAACCGATTACGTCTGTCAGACTGACCTTTCTGCGTTTTCCTTTTCATTTCTTTCTTGATATTTCTCCCTCAACTCCAACAACTTCTAACTACATAATCCCCACCCGTTGGCTTTTGCAGCGTCACTTCATGACAAAAAGTGCAAAGGATACTTACATATATTTCCAGACACGTTAGCATAAATACTGAATAACGTGAAACGATGAAAACGAAGCTGCTGTTGGATGGCTTGATGTGACACTTCAGAGCGAGGTTTAAAAAATATTAGGGAAACCAATGTGTGAACACACCCCTAGGTATGTTTGCGCGAATAACGACCGCAGTCCACAAAGGACGTCTTGCTAAATTATTTCCTAATTTAAAGCGAACCATCGTCACCTGGTCCCGATTACTCCCGGCTCGACTGGCACGCCATCCGAGACTAGCCTGAGTGGCGCTGAAGCGCTAAATCACTTTAGTCATTTGTGCGCTATACAGAAGCAGGTTGCAGCCGCCTACGCCTTACGTATGTGTTTACTGGGGGAAGTCTGCAGTGAAGGTTTTGCCGAAAGATAATGACTAGTACACGTGTCAAGGGTTTATAGAGAAGGCAGCTGCGTACGTATCCAGTTAAGTGAAGGAAACTAGGTGTTTTTCTTAGCATAACGAAACAAGCTGTCAGACAAGGGAGGGATTGCATGGTCGCCACACTTGACTTTATGGTCGTTCGCTGAATGTCCTACTTGGTTTTTGAAGACGCTCACACAGAAATTTCTGTAGTATTGCCAAGTTCTCACGGTATTAGTATTTTCAAGTGGTTTCATCTTTCATGACTTATGAAAGATAACGAGCACGAAAAAAGTTCTTAAACCTACAAAAAATTCTGCAAACATTAAAAAAAACGTGAGCTATAGTTTTTTAAAGATAAACAACAATGGAAGTCCTTTCGTATATTCGATATTCGTTGAAGTTTCTAAGAAACGTTTCTATAAAACACTCTCCTGTCTTAGTTCTATATACACTCGGTAAAATATCGGAAAGCAGGCCAATCAATCTTCTCGGTCTATACAAAGAAATTTATCAATTGCATTTGAGGCCCCTATAATATTCTCGGTAGACAATGCGGAAGTTCGAGAGTGTGCCAGACGAAGAAGTTTAACGTCCTCAGAAGCATGTGAGCCCGTTTCTCAAAAAATAAAAAAAAGAACACGCTATACGGTGTCTAATACAAGCAAAATACTGCTTAACGTATGTAATATTGCGTGAAAGATTCGTGGAATTGCTCCGTGCTAGTCAAAACTTGCACATTGCACCACGAGTGCGTGGTATAAAGCTGCCTACCATTACAAAGTGCGCAGCTGCGCTGCGGTGCGTGGCACCTTACGGATGCGTAACTTATAAAAAATGTAAAAAACAAAAGCAAAAACAAACAACACAATAAAGAATTCTTGTGTAATGGGCACTTCGCAACTGTACTTTCAGTGTAGGACTTCCAAGATGGTTCTGGACGGCCGATGTGACGCGCAGAAACGTTCGTTCTCAAGCAGCATGGTTGAAGGCGATGTGCATGGGGTCCGATTGTGCAATGGCGTTCCACCCTTGAGGACGAAGCTCAAGCGCCCTCCAAGTATTTCGAACACCGGATATCGCTGGAGTCAAGGCTTCGACAAGCGATCTTGTCTTCTTCAAAGCTGCAACTTGAAGTTTAAACCTCGAAGAAGACAGAAAATGTGGTCTCCAGAGGCTCCCCGTGTTCCAAGGGTTACTGGAACAGGAAGGGCAACGTGATATAGTGGGAACGTTAATAACGTCCTCTCAGGAGCGCCACCAGGCACGATGCGACTAACTGCCCCATCATGAGTCTTCTAGTGTCCACAAGAATGTAATTGTTTTCTTCCTTGCTACAAAGCGACAACATTATGAACTGGCAGAGCACCCAAAGCGGAGCATCACCACTCGTATACCTATCCGTGAAAAACAAAGCTCATCGAGCAAGAAAACGCCAATGTCCAGACGAAGCGTGTGCGCGGCTTGGAGTGAAGAGATAGCAAAAGAACGCCGCTCAACAGCTTTCACGGACCAACGGGCACGTCTTCCGAGAGACGTCGTATACCTACACGGTGCCTCTAATAGACTGCGTTGGACCGTTTCCCGGCAGGGCCGACATACCGGTGGTGCTGTCAACAGCGGCACGAAAAGGCGCACGGCGAAAGAAAGGTGTTCCATTTGGCACAACGGTCTCTTGTTCCCCGCTCGAGAAGTAGTTTCGCGGATGGCGGCGTCTTTCATTTCGGGCGGCGCGTATATAGCCAAGCCCGTTTTTGTCTGAGTGTTCCCCGGGTTGCCCGCCAGCAGGTTCAGGTGCGGCAATGATATTGTCCGCGGCTCTACTGTCGTTGTGGCGGATTCCACCCGCGAACCTGGGTTTTGCACCACTCGTGTGGGAGCTTTTTGGTTGGCGTCGCGTTATTAAAAAAAAGGAGCCCACCACCGGGTCTACACTGTGTGGGTGCAATCGTTAAGCGACGATATATGGAGGCTTAAAAGTTTTGGAATTTGTCGCTTACGATGGCCCAAATATGTTGCGATAGTTGCGTCCCTCTCTTTCTCAAGTGAGAGAGATAACTTATGAGGCTAGCTGTCGCTGTGAGGTAAATAACGCCTACCCATCCTCGGTTCTCAAGAAACAAGCCGTGCTTTTCACTATGGCGTGCTTTTTGTGCGTTCAGGACATTGTCCATCTCATGAGTGGTCATTGGCTCCGAGTTAGGGCAGAAAATACGCAATGCCCGGCTATGGTCAGACTTGTTTTCTAATGAGGTAAGTGTTACTGTCTTGCCACTAGCGTTATTTGTCCGTCGTTTAATAAGAACTCATTTGCGACACACGCTGTAGAAGCTTCACCACTGCTGGATGGTTTAGCAGATGAGTGCTACCGTGGGATGGAAAAACTTTTTTCTTTCTCCGTTTCGTGACATAGTCTTTTTCATACTTTCCTCGCTAAGTTTTATTTCACTTTCCCCCATCACCTGCGCAGAATAGCTTAATAGGCTCCACACTGGTTAACCTTCCTGCCTTTCGTTTATTAATCTTCCCTTCTCCTCTCTCTCTTTCTCATCTTTCAGGAGAAAGAGAGAGGGAAGTTGATCAAATGTCAGGCCGGCTGACTACACTGTGCTGGGGAAGAGAAACTGACAATCATCGCGTCACGAAATATACAAACTAATACTTTGCAGGTTGTATTCAGACGCGCATACAGATAAAAGACCCACAGATATACCCTGAAGACCAATAAATATTTAGTATAGTACTGAGAGAAAACAAAGGTAATATGAGGTCTTGAGATAGACAATGATCTCGACGTTAGGCGACAGGCAAAAGCCAGTTAGCTGATAGCGATAAGTATAATTAATCTATTTAGAACAGTGACCTCCCTTCCCTAATCCCCCTGTGTAGGGTAGCCAACTGGATGCTTTTCTGTTTACACTTCTTGCCTTTTCCGTTTCTGCATGACTCCTTCCTTCCTTCTTCTTGATTGTGCAAACTCTAATCAGTATTCATCACATTCGAACATAGCGAAAACAAAAGAAAGTCAGAAGAACAAAAAGTGGTGGTCGCAGGCAATCGCCTCTCAATCCCACATTAATATCGTAAGAAAGGTAATAAACAAATGGACATCGCAGGCGCTGAATGACAGTGTGATTGCCACAAAACTCGCACCTCGGGCCTCATCCTTTATGCTCACTCTCGTCTCTTAATCGCTTTGCGGGCGCTGTTCTCTACACCACCCACTCGAATTGTTTGCCCGTGCTTCGACCATTAGAGAGCGGTCGAAAACGAGTGTGTTTACTTATACTTTTAATTCTTCTATTCAGGGTGTGCTCACAGCGAATTCTTGATTAGCATGCCAAAAGGGGAGTCTTCTCTGATGCAAATTCGAGACGCAGCGGCTCTTGAACACCTCCTTGGTCATTTACACGGCTGTGATTAAGGGCAGCTAGATGCATGGAGTGCGATAAGTGAGTGCAAAGTCGACACCGACGCCTGCAACAACCGCAGAAAATTGAGGCAGCAGTCGCGGCTGAAGCGAAAGTCGTTTTTTTGCTTACTTTGGTTGTTTCTTCCACAGTTTTTATAATTCGGATAGACACGGGCGAGGGTACTTTGGGCCGCGCTCCATTTAGTTCAACTGTTTTTTGACATTTTTCACTATTTTTTATTCGCCTTAGCCTGGCGGGCGATTCAGCGCTGTGGTTTAGTGAGGCTCTACTTTGTTCACCTTCGTCTTTTCGAACATTTGTTTTGTCATCAAGTTTAAAACGTATTCTCGGCGTTGTTAGGCGTGTGAGGTAGTTAGGCTTTTTTGAACGCCGTTTAGAATCATCCAGACCAGCCATCGTGGAATAAAGTCAGCCTTGCTGGCCAGTATCTCGCTTTATCAGGCAGAGCAGTTCCCACTGCTCAGTGCTTCAAGGGGCGCTTAGAGCGTTTGGCCACGGTAAATCTCACGTGCGAGGATGGATAAATAACAGTGGTCGGCCGGTTGGCAGGCGCGTATTCACTGCATGTGCGTGAGATCTCTTGGTGGCGCCGCCGTATTGGAATGTCACGCTCGCTCGCGTGTGTTCACTCATGTACAACTCTCGTCTTTAGTTCAGTGCAGTTACGCGGGGTCTACTACATTCCCCAGATTTGCGCAAACGTAGGTGTAGGCAACGTTTACATCGTTCGAAATGTGTGCATGTCAATGTTTTATTCCAAGATGAATGTCATGCTAGTGAACTGTCCACGGTCATATCTTATTTTCTTTTAGATGCGGAAGCATCTTATACTCGCGCCTTGTAGTGCGCCGTCCGCGCCGTCCGCACCGCTTCTCGAACATTCGACAGCTGACGCGCGCGCATGCGCCGTCGCGCCGTCGCCCACCATCTGTGCCGCGCGCGCTTCTCCTTCGAGAAGATTCGACAGCTGACAGCGCATGCGCCGTCGCGCCGTCGCCATCTGTGCCGCGCGCGCGCTTCTCCTTCGAGAACATTCGACAGCTGACAGCGCATGCGCCGTCGCGCTGTATATATACTCAAGGTCGGCGCTCGCTCGCTCAGTTGCCGCTCGTCCGTTGGTTTGTACGGCGCGTCGACGTCCGAAGTTGCCGTGAAATGAATGCCAACGAATCCACAAACACAATGATCGACGTCCCTTCGACCAGCGCCGCCCTTTCGCATACGTGTGTACGTGTTCACTCATTTAACACCCCCTCCTACAACCACGTTAACCAATTTAGCCATCGACCCAAGTAAGTCGCAATTTAACACCCCATTTCACAACCACGTTAACCAATTTAGCCATCGACCCAAGTAAGTCGCACTTTAACACCCCGTTAACCAATTATATGCTCCGCATCCTCCTCAGTGTTCCCCCGAGGGAAGCTGCGGGCAATTTTTTTTAATTTCAGTTTGCAATGTGCCTAGCTGTACTCGTTCATTTGTTTCCTACCTATCACAGAAGAACACTGTACAGACGTGTTTGGGCCTTCTGCGTTCAACAGCTCCAAACGATTATGATCGGAACGTCCTGCATGTGTGGTCATGTGCATTCAGTTTTTTTTTTAATTTTATCTCTCCATCTATCCTCGTTGGGATCCTTATTTCTCCACTTTTATACACCGTAGCTAACAGTTTCTTCTCTCAGCTTGACCTCCCTGTCTTTTCCTTTTATCATTTTCTATATCTTTCTCTGTCTTCTCTGTCGTGTTCTTTGGTGAGCATTCCTTCACTTAAATTCTTGGGCTGGACACGTAGAGAATATTGTAGTAGAGGTGGTATAATCGTCAAGCTCTCTAAAGCAAATTAGAACACAAGAGATCAGCTATGTACGCGAATTGAGTTTGCACCCTTTAATTTCGAACCTATGTAGGTACGTCAGACTCACACCAATATTGGTGAGAATGTAGACCACCATGGCCCGGAAATAGCAGCTTGTATTTTGAATGACTCCATGACCTCCACATTAGTATTCAAGAGTGGCCTCAGAGTTCGATTTCTCACGCTGCTGCGACACCTGATCCTGCACCCATAAGAGCATAAAATATACGGACGAATCACATATCGGTATTGTACGCTTAGGGTCGTATCTAGGTGGTGAGTAAAGCACCGCACGGTAGACTTAGAGAGAAGAGAGAACCCGTTTCTGCAAATCGGATGTAGGTGTTAGCTGTTTCATGTTACAAGTTGATGATACGTACGAGTCTGTTTGCTAGCAACAAAAAAAAAAGAAAACGAAAAAGAAATTCACATGCCCCACTCGCATTACTTCCATGTCTGTCAGGAATATCTTCCCCCTATTAGGCTACAAGCACGAACTGTATACCCACTGTGTTGTTCGATTTATTTCGTGGCATCTTACCTCATATGAAGTGCAGTGATGTGAGTGGCCCCTGAAATGTAACCACATGGGACGTGCTTGGGACGTAAATCGGCCATACTACACACGTACACGTTACCTACACGGGGTTTTGTTGCTGGTACGTCCTACACACATGCTGATGTCCTATTAATCGTTGTCTACAGACGTCTCTTACACGAGTACAGTTGGCTGCCGAAACGTTGCTCGCCTAATATTTAATGTTGGTCCGAACAATTTCAAAGATGAAGGTCTGGCGTTCGTTTATTAACAAAGGTTTTTGAAAGTTTTAGGGCTCCAGACAGCGAGAAAGAATCATATGGTTTGTCTTGTTCATTTCTGCCGCAAACAAGTCAACTGTCAGCCCATTAGGTTCCGAGTCAGACGAAAAAAGTTCCAATTCGGTCGAGGTTCATTTTAACTCGAGGCATTGCTCATTCATTCGACGTACGCTTTTAGGGAGTCTTTTGATTGCATTCATGCGTCGAAATGCGATATGAAAGATAATGGCCGTGCGGAACGAAGTACAACTATTGGCAAACGCTGCATCTTTCGATCCCTGTATACTGGGCAGTAATGAGTCCTAGATGATTCGCAAGAAAGCAAAGTTGGGTCGGCGCTCTAAATTGCTTCCTTCAATAGGAATGCATCAACCGCCTCTATCTTAGCTTCCGATTGGGTCACGGAAGAATCCTAATGCACAGTGTAGTGGCACATCGATGCTGCATTGGGAGAAGCGCACTCACAAGAACATAACTAAGAATTTTACTTCTTTTTGCAACAAAAGCAGTTTATTTTGTTGGGAAAAAGATTGTGAGACACATATTGGTTCTGGAGAAGTGACTCGTCAAAACCAGCAGCCCGAATTAACTACTGATTTTTCTCGCTGTGAAGAACACTCATGGCATTTGCGTTTCAACTGAAACTTGTACGACAAAACGTAAAAACAGGAAAAAAGCGCTGCGTGGGGAAACTTTCCGGCTTTATCGAGATGTTTGTTCAAAAACTTTTGAGATTATCGTGCGTGTTTTTTTAAATTGTATATGTACGACAACGTGTAGCTTTGTTTGAAATTCGCTTTCCGTTGTACAAAATCAATGCAAACCTTTGCAACATAGAATTAATGAGCAAAGAAACAACCCCCCCCCCCCAAAGTGCGACTAATAAACATTTGATAGAGTATATTATTCAAAATAATCAGGACGAGTTTATCAGTGAAAGAACCCAGAGTCAACAACGTAACTATTTTGGAAGAGGAAGTGAGCCCCATGCGGGCTTCGAGCACTCATAGGAGACACATCCACCCCGAGTGTTGTGCGGGCATATTCCGAAAGTGTTAAGCCGGCAAAAGCTTGGAGTTCGTGGTTCCAATTTAGATCTGAATAATGACAGCAACAAATCCTGAAAACACTGACGTAAATGAGTAACCGATGCAGACTCGAGTCAATTGGTGATTTGGTCTACCCGATCGTTTGCATGCTCTCTACAAGCTGTGTTAGCTCAGCAGTGTGGCATGTAATTTGTCCAGTACCAGTCAGAGATGCGACTCGCATGGTGTCTGACAGTGCCTAATTACATAGTTCAACCTCAAGTTCACTCCCATAGCCACAATCTTCAAACAAATCTCGGGGCATCCATCTCCGCGTGTTTTTCTCCACCTGTTTTGCGCAACACTTACGTGGACAAATGACCGGAAAAAGGAAAGAACTAAATGGCCGCTGTTTTAAAACGACCTCGCTCCGATTCCGCGAGTTGCGCAATAACCACACCGGCAGACTGCTGATTACCGCGAGTTCTCGCGAGACGTGTTCGCTCCCAACACTGTCTATTTACCACCGCACTGTTTTTAGAGTTCAACCTTTCCCCTCTCACGGTCTTTTTCTCTAGTTGCCCCGGCTGAAGTTCGGGAACTTGCTTGAACGTCACCGCAACGCCTCTCCTGGAGAGGACCATCATAAAAGGCTCTCGCGATACCTCGTTATTCCACGACATGACGACGTTCCCTTGAGGCGAGGAAATAACGCTTCCCTCAGCGAAGGGAAAGATTACTTCACGTTTTCTGTTTTTTTTTTTGGTCTGCAGTCTTTCCGCGCGGTGTCACTGGTGCGAGCAGTTAGGCCTGAAACATCGACGCAAGAGCTTATGCGAGAAACAAGCCCATATACATGGCCGGATGTACCGTAGTCTGCGCGACATATCCAAAGTGTACACTTCTCTCAAGGTTCTCGAGTGAAAGCTGGTCGTCTGCATACGTAAACGGTTGTATCTTTTATGTGTTACAGAAAAAAACAAATAGTAAAACAAAAACGGAAGGGTGAACCAAACTGTACGCCATGTTCTTTCCCTATTCGCTTCTTCAATAAAGGATAGAAAAGTAGGTTAAGACCAAACAAAACGAAAGAATCACAGAGAAATGAATATAAAGCAAACATTTGTACGGGCAGTGCAATCTCTGAAAATCCTGTTTGCGGATGTGGTCCTCTCTGGGCTCCCTTGACAGTCTTTTAACTCGAGCGCGTGTGGAAAATGTCTATTTTCTGTTGTCTAAATTTCGTTACTTTTATTTTTTTTTCAAGTGGCCTGCTGCGCGAGTTTGTTAGGCGACTGGTCTCATGTTGAGCGTCTGGCCGTGGTGATGGAAAAGTTTTTCTTGTGCTGAATTTAATTTTCAATCGTTTTATCTTTTTTATGCACTTGAAGAGAACACACGATAAATTGGAACCTTAAAAACTAGGAAAGAAGTTGCTTTGCCACTGTGGTTGCCGAATCGATGCTATATATAGATCACAAAGAGGATACAGGGGATTCATGATTTGTTGCCCGTGGTGTGCTCTTTCTAGTTATTGATTCGGGAATTCACGAAGAAGGCCTTTTTTGCATTTGTGCACATAAGAAATGGCCTCATTTGCTGACTTGGAGTTAGCATGTGTGCGTCAGGAATATTTGCACGGAGAGGCTGTCTGCAAGCAGAGACACATCGGCGAGTGACTCGAAGTTGGGAGCGGTCCCATTCTCGGAGTTGGGAGCATCACACACACATTCGAAACTTTCCATGCTTTCAACTATACGTTCAGTGTTTAGAAAGCTTACGCAACAGCTTCGCAGCTATCAGCCCATCATGAACGGAATTGCGGAATCATCCAACAGTGCACGCTATGTATCGATGAAGGCAAGCGACGCCGCGTTTTTGTTGAGAACCATAATTAGCAGGCAGATATGCAGGAACACGACTATAATTCTCCAACATTGTTCGGCGAGTTGCAATGCACACGACTGGAACGTTCCCTTGCGTCATAATTTCTCGAAACAAACAAGCTTCGTTAACATAGCCTCGTTATTGCGAAAGCGTTGCATTTAGCACTACATTAGAGCACAACAAGACAAAATATGTTATTTACGAACAAAGTTTTATTTTTCAAAAGATGCATGACTTTGCGACTAGTAATAAGCATTTCAGTCTTCCCGACTTCTGTGAAATATTTAATGCAGTGTGGAACAAAGTATTTCTGCAGATGTCCTGAACCTGAAAAGAAAACCATATAACAAGAACCCCAGGTGGTGTAAATGGACTCTTGCGGCGTCGATACTGTTCGTGGATGCATAGTTCAAAGTGGAGTCCTGTGAGGTCAATCCTAGCCATCAAATATTCATTGGAGGAATAAGCCTTGAGCATTCCAAAGAGAGGTACATACCAGTCGGCTTTGCGTATGATGTGGTTGCCATAAACAATCTCCGTGAGTGCTATAGTCACTTTAAAGTGGGCTGGAAGAACCCACGATGTTGTGTTGCATCTGTTATGTATGCACCTTATCACTATACTTAATACTAGCCGACAAAGAATTGAAAAAAAACTTAGTTTGAACAAAATGAAGGTAAAAAAAGTAAGCAGCGTTAGTTCGTTTATGAAGGTTTCTGCATTCTACTTTAGTTGAACGGTTAGAGAACTTTGTTTATTGCGGTAAAATAACGTTGCGCGCCAAGCTTACATTTGAACTTTCGGTTCTGCCAGGAACATTTCGCCGCATATCTAACGCATGAGCCCTTGTACGTTCAGGCTTTTCATATTGTTTCCTGTGCAATGCAGTCAATGACTACGACGCTATAGTACCAGATTCTACGTTACATGTATGATTTCTCTAAGGTTCACCTGCACTAAGCTGGAATCAGATCACATAGACAAACTTTAAAATACCAGTGCTTCAAAACTTCCGCTTGGTCTTACTGCACCGTCAAGCTCCACTTAATCGATATCACAGTGGTCTGGTCTTTCCAAATGATAATTTGTGATTTCAGAATGAAATGATGTAATAATTGGAAGTTGGTGTGAGGACTTTGTTTAGGCGCGTGAATAATATTGCTCGCAATAAAAAAAATACGTGCACTGGTATGAATAAGTGGGGTAGCAACTAGGCGTCCATTTCGACAGCAAGTAGATTTTAGTCTGCGGTCAAAAAAAAAAGTAAGTGTTTCTGAGTGGTGTTACTGTGACTTCCTAACGAGAAGAAAGACGCTCAGATGACCAACTCCAACCATATATCTTGTCGACGTCGTCTCTCACAGGTTAGGGCAAAGTGATTAGATTTATATAAAAATCTAAATAAGGATATTAGATTATTTTATTGAGCTATAGAGAGAGAAGAACAAGAAAGGAAAGTCAGTGGGGATAATCGAGTTTCGGCTAGCATGACTACATGTGGGAGGGGGGTGGGTAAACCGCGAATAATTACAAAGAAGAAAGTGCGCGAGTCGGAATATGAAAATAATGAACCATTTGTGGGAACACACACAATATGAACTGGCGCTGGTAGTTTACAAACGCAATACGTGCAGTCGTCTCCAAGTGGCAGAATAGGGTTTCCGTGACCTTGTGCATGCATTGAACTATGGGCCAAAGTCTCATCGTGTTGTTTTCAGATAGTGGTCTTGCATCTAGACCAAACGAGTGCTTGACCTCCGCTACGGGCCTGTTCAAAGGTGCAGGACGAAACGGCATATTGCCTACCACGTTTCATTAACAACCATTAAGCCTGACTGACTATTTTACCACCTGTCGACGTTTGCTGTCATGAATATGAGCATCTAAAAAAAGCGGAGGAATTATTATATTTCTCATACCAGACAAGGCGTGGCATTGAATTCAGCCTTGGAACGTAGAGAATGAGGAGTACAAGTTTGGCCATCGCCCGTGAACGAGGTAAACACCGAAACAAAACTTTCGGTCCCTGGAGAACCGAAAGCACGCCACAGGTGCCTAGAGCGCCAAGAGAGCTTGGCGGCTGGCGTCATCACAGCTCGCCTATAGTTGCGGGCGGCCTACCATTAATGCAAGGCCCTTCGTATACCCTGCGCGCACCTCCTTGAAGTTACCTACTAAAAGCTGGGGCTGACAGGTAAACCACGCACCGTGCCCACGTTCCAGGCGGCAGTGTTCTTCATGCACGAGCAGGAATCTGGTTACTCGGCATTTCGTCCACGCTTTTTGGGGGAGTAAAGGAAGGGGGATTGAGTTTGCGGGTGCTTCTGGGAAATGCGATGATGCGACGAGGTTGTAGACGCGTGTTGGCTGCCATGCAAAAGTATGCTGCCGCCCTTGCTTGCGGCAGGGTAAAAGAGTGTGCGGAGAATATGTCTCTGCTCGGTACGCCTTCATAAAGTCTGATGCGTGCGCTAGGTGTCGTAATTAATGTCGAGTTCGTCCTACGCTTTCGGCACGTCAGCATCAGGTATTATGATGGAGCCGAGACGCCACATATTCACGCTCATTCCCCGTAGACTACCAGGCCTTAATGACAGTAAAGACCAAGCTCTGATTACAGTACGCTGGCGTATGATCTTATCTATCACCAAGACACGTTTATTTTTTCGAGTTAAGGTTTTCTTGTTTCTTCGTGACCTTCATAGCCATTCACAGTTGTGGCCTTGAGAAAAATAAAGATGTAATAAATGTGACCTTCATTGTCACGTGATGACCTTGAGTGAAGACAGAAGCCAGAACAAAAATGAAAAGCATGAACTCATCACTGTGAAAATAATAAACAGCTCCCAAGAAACCGTCGAAAGAAACATCCCACAGAAACGAGCAGCGGCCAAATTGAGAATCGGTATTCCATCATATCTGCTGAGCTATCTTTGCTTTTTCTTTGCGGTCACAGGGATACCCACACCATCAGATATATCAGTATGTCTTAGCTTGCGTTGAACTGTCATCCCGTAATGGTTCCTGCACCATTTTTTGTTTCTCTGTATATCTTTACTGTGTTAGGGATCTTCCCATATTCTAGTATTCCCTACTTCGTCCGATTCTTCTTTAGTCTTTTATTCTTTCTTCGTGTTCTGTGGGCTGAAGCTACAACTTCGGTCACTTGCGTTCCGGTGAGCCATTTCTCGCCGTTGGCGATTCGGTGCGGCCGTTGACGATGTTGATGTGCCACCATTCCCGTAATGGTTCGAAACGAATAGCGTACGTTAAGCACATACCAAGTTGTAGAGACTCTGAGCACATAAGAAACGTATATGTGGCACCGTCAGTTCTTGCAGTGCGCATGTAGTTAAAGCTGACGTGTTGTGCACCGAGAGCAGCTTCCACGTAATTTGTGAACTTATAATACAGGCGTAAGTGCCCACAGAACAGTTCCATACAAACACAAGATACCGAGGCTCGCACGACATTCTGCAGATCACTTTCTTGCTTGCAATACAGTGCACAAATTACCTGGTGCACTGCGCCCTACTGTGACCTGGTGAACTGGTGCACTACTCTACCTGGTGCACTGTGACATCAAGCAACTTCGCAGTTTATGAAAGGGTAGAGCTAGATATATCAACTCAGGCAGTGAACAGCGAAAACCGGCGTTCGTGCTATGCTATCAAAAAGCTACCATAGAAACGTATACCAATTTTCCGGAAACAAAGCTTCTCAGATAAACGATATCTATTCTCGTCTAATGTATTTTATTTCTAGAATATTTTGCGCACTTCATAAAACTGATTTGTTGTCAAAAACTTTATTATTGATCTGCAAAACGCTTCTCTACGTTTGTTTGGCTGTATGCAAAAGAGGTGACAGAGATACGGCTCTATAGCTTCTTACTAAAAACCGTCTCAAACAAACAGTCCCGACTTTTCCCCACTCAATGTCTGCACCAACCTGGAAGCATTTGCCTTGCTTGGTTACGCGTGACATGTCGTAATATAAAGATTAAAATCCTGCTGAAACTTAGTAGGTTATACTGACATGGGAGTGTTAAGTTAGAAACAAGCAATACGAACTTTTATCGGGTGATTTTCTTTCTCTGCGCTTGTGCATATATATTTGTGTATACGTAGACACTATAAACCTTTTAAACCGACTAAACATGCGCTGAATAGTCAAGACGTTTATTGCAGCAATCTTACGGTTGATTATTTTGATGCTGCGCCAAACTGAACACCACGCCTGAGAGATCAGATTGGAACGTCAATTTTTGTTGAGCTTACATCGGTACTATTTTAACGTGATAGCATTAAAAAGATTATTTTGCAGAAACTCCGGTGTCCGCGTCGTTGACTGTGAGCGAAAAGTCATCATTTTGCGTGACCAAAAAATTGAGAAAGATGCAAATGAAATGGGTAAAAAACATTCTGGGTTTCAGTTGTTTGCGTGACAAGGGGGTGTTCTACCATACAGCCACGCCTTTGCTCATGAATACAGTGAAAATAACTTTCTATGCTTGAAAATGCAGTGAAAGTAACTCTTGCTTTGCAAACACAGACGTCCTGCATACATGCTTCATATTAAACATGAAATATTGCCGCAATAATGTGTGGTACAAGCGTACATTGCCACCCTGTTTCAGGACAAGGGATTATCATAACATTTTCTTAGTTTAAACCCAGTCACCCACAACAAAAGGCACACACACTATTTCACCCTTGAGACGACGTAGTGGGGGCATGGAAAATTTGAAGCAATTTCATAGACGAAGTATTTCAAGTACGCTCCATGAGCAAAATATGAATATTGCCTTTCATTCTTAAATGCAAAGCTTAAAAGTCCTCCAATTTTTTTCTTAGTTTTCTTTCAAATTCCATATGAACACTCTTAAAATTACCGTTCTTCCAATAGTGATGAAACTTAAAACGCCACAATCACATTCAACTTCACGTAAGAAGAGGCAAGGTAAGCGGAAAAGGTATACAGCTTTATTTGGACGTTCTAGATAAGAAGTTTGTCTTCAACTATGTAAGTCTTTTCGCCATATCGGTCGTTCAGGGCTCCTGAGAGTTTAAGAACTAGTTCGGACTAAATTTAATTGAACTGCCGAGAGAAACTGTAAAACTCGATTACCTCGCTTATCGGCGGCCAATCTGTAAAACGTGCCGTTAACGATGGAGAGATCCTTATCGCTTCAGCTACCACGATTGTTAGGGGTCTCATTTATGGCCCACGTGTCATCGTCGTCCTTGAACTGGTGTTATCTACTCGGGGAAAAATTGGCTGTTAGTCACGTGCGTGTGGGTAAGAAAAAACAACAACAAAAGAAAACGCAGCTCACGAAATACCGAAGTTGTACATTGCACAACAGGAAAGGTTTGTTTCATTAACCGAGCAAAGCTTTTGTCATATAGCTACTTCTTGCGAGAAAATGGTGTGTTCATCTGCTATATCGAAAGTGTCAGGGGAAATTATTTTTGGTCAAGCACGCAAGAAGAATGTGTGTGCCTGTCAAATGTGTTTCCACATATTCACGCGCACATTTTTTTTTACATTTTGCTCTAGCCACTATACTTCCGCGTTCGTCGTCTGTAGAAGAACAACAATAACGAGAAAATTACGGGGGCAGGGATGAGCAGAGAAAACGCTCTCTTGAAAGCAAGGCTGCATGGCATTACCCGATTTGCTGTACTAATAGCATGCTCTCACAGATTATGGGCGCACGTGTGCTCTACACGATTATCTAGAAGGCTGTACTGAAACGAGGGAGAAAAGTTAGAGGCTAGTTAGGTAGGTATTGCGGAGTAATTGCATTGGTATATGAGGAACGTGCTGGATATTTTTTATGTGTGCACGCATTGTTTTCGTAGTGCTTAAAAAATTGTGGACAAAAAAAATGGTTCATGGCCAACTACGATGAACGTTGGTTCAAGTTAGAATATATATGGTTCACTATTTCGAAGCTGTAATATAGTGCATCGAGTTATGTTGCATATGGTTTACTTACACAACATTCACTACCAGTATATACTAAGTTGTTATTGTGTATCACTGTGACACACTACGTCCTCTCTCTCTCTTTCTCTCTCTCTCTCTATACACACACACACACACATATATATATATATATATATATATATATATATATATATATATATATATATATATATATATATATATATATATATATATATATATATATCGGGACGATGGAACGCGTTTATTTACAAGATGGGTAAGGCAGAGGTGTAGCTCAGCGAAGGATCCACAGCGTCGCTCGCGAGCCAGTCGAGTCTTTTCCTCCTCTTCGTCGAATCTTCGCTAGCGCGTTTCACTTCCCGGTTCGCAGACGGTGCCCTCTGGGCGAGTCACTCAGATGGTTGATGGTGGCACGGTTTAAGGCGCGCAGCGTGTGTCAGTTGTGTTTTGCTAGAGCGGCGACCATTGCTTGTTACGCTCGAGATTACGTACGTGACGTCGCTGAGGCGGTCAAGAATGACGAACGGACCGAAATAGGGAGCCAAGAACTTCTGGCACAAACCACGTTTGCGGACTGGTGTCCATAACCATACAAGATCGCCCTTACTATAAGATACGGAGCGATGGCAGGCGTCGTAACGTTTCATAGAACGCTGCTGGGATGCCAAGGTTCGGAGGCGTGCGATGCGACGGGCTTCTTCTGCGCGGCAGAGCGTCTCGGCTATCGAGGTTTCCACGTCTAGTGTAAAAGGTAGTATAGTGTCGAGACAAAATCGTGGGGAGCGAGCGTACAGCAGGTAAAATGGAGAGTAACCTGTAGTCTCATGCTTCGCGGTATTGTACGCGTACGTGATGTAAGGTAGCACTTCGTCCCAGTTTTTGTGCTTAGAATCGACATAGACAGCATGTTCGTGAGAGTCCGGTTCGTGCGTTCTACGAGACCATTGGTCTGCGGGTGATATGGTGTGGCATGGCGGAAATGGCAGGCAGACAGACGCAGGATCTCTTCAACGACGTCGGCAACGAACTGACGTCCGTGGTCGCTAATGACAACGCGTGGAGGACCATGGCGGAGAATTATGCAGCGAAGCATAAACTGCGACACGTGCATGGCCGTTGTAGCAGGTATTGCAGCAGTTTCTGCGTAGCGCGTTAGGTGGTCAACACAGACGACGACCCATCGATTGTTACTGCTCGATCGTCGAAATGGACTGAGCAGATCGACACCAACAGTCTCGAAGGGAGAGTTAGGAGGTGTAACAGGATGGAGAAGTCTTGGCGGCGTAGCCGTGGGACGTTTGTGTCGTTGGCATTGTTCGCATCCAGCAACGTATTTCTCCGTGTCGTGTCGCATCTTGGGCCAATAGAACCTTTGCTGGATTTGTTGAAGCGTTCTGGCGAAGGCCATGTGGCCGCATGTTGCGTCGTCGTGTAAGGACCGAAAGACGTGAGCCCGTAAAGTGCGTGGAACAACTAGAAGCAGACGGGCGCCTTGCCCGGAATAATTCTTCTTGTAAAGGACGCCGCCATGAACCACAAAAGAGCTTGGGTTTGCGTGTTCATTTGCGGAGGCGAACAGAGAATCTAAGGAGCGGTCCTCTTGTAGGGCTGTCCGGAAAGTCGCGAGATCAGGGAACTCAGAGGCAATAGCGCCGATATACTGGTCGAAGTTGTCAGCATCGCACTCAGTCGTCGGTAGAGGAAGGCGCGATAGGCAGTCGGCGTCTGCGTGCCGGTTACCGCTCTTGTAGCGTACTGTGAAGTCGAACTCCTGTAAGCGCAAAGCCCATCGCGCCAGTCGTCCAGATGGGTCACGGAGGCCTACCAACCAGCATAGAGAATGATGGTCGGTCATTACCGAGAAGCGACGGCCGTAGATGTATGGGCGAAACTTGTGCACGGCGAAAACGACTGCGAGGCACTCCTGTTCTGTGACTGTGTAATTTTGTTCTGCCTTGCTCAACGAACGACGCGTAAGCGACCACGTGTTCAGCATTGTCATGGCGCTGAACGAGCACTGCACCAAGGCCGATTCCACTGGCATCTGTGTGAATTTCCGTTTCAGCAGAAGGATCGAAATGGCGTAGTACCGGTCCTGAAGTCAGTATGAACCAAAGCTGCTTAAAGGCTGCTTCGCAATCCGGTGTCCAGTGGAAAGGGACATCCTTTTGCAGCAAGTCAGTCAGTGGTTGTGCTTTATCAGCGAAATTCGGAACAAATCGACGAAAGTAAGAACACAGGCCCAGGAAGCTACGCAACTCCCTGGGGGACTGCGGCTGCTTGAAGTTGCTGACAGCGGCGACTTTCTGCGGGTCCGGTCTCACGCCATTTTTATCCACCAGGTGTCCCAGAACCAAGGTTTCACGTTCTCCAAAGCGACATTTTTTTTAGTTCAGTGTAAGCGCAGCTTCCTCGAGACAAGTTAGAACGAGGTCAAGGCGATGATTATGTTCTTCAAATGTTCGGCCAAAAATTACCACATCGTCCAGGTAACACAGGCAAATTTCCCATTTGAGGCCCCGTAAAACGGTGTCCATATATCTTTCAAATGTGGCGGGGGCATTACACAAGCCGAATGGCATAACATTAAACTCAAACAGACCGTCGGGTGTAACAAAGGCCGTCTTTTCTTTGTCAGCCGGATCCATGGGGATCTGACAATACCCGGATCGCAAGTCCACCGATGAAAAATAGGACGCTGAATGCAGGCAGTCGATCACATCATCGATGCGAGGAAGCGGGTACACGTCCTTCTTAGTTATAGAGTTGAGACGTCGGTAGTCAACGCAGAACCTCCAGGACCCATTTTTTTCTTGACCAAAATAACAGGCGCAGCCCGGGGACTTGACGATTCTTGAATTACGCCAGGGGTTAGCATCTCGCTGACTTTCTCTGAAATTACCTTGGGCTCTGACGCGGAAACTCGATAAGGTTTCTGTCTGAGGGGGTGCGCAGATCCGGTGTCGATCTTGTGATGAGTGCGTGTGCTGGGCGTCTGAGGTCTATGCGACTTCCGTGCAAAATCAAATACTTTAGCGTGCCTGGCCACCAGTGTAACCAACACTTTGCCCTTATGCGAGGGAATAGACTTGCTAACCATCTTATAAAATTCGTATTCCGTGTCGGATACATCAGCATAGTCCGAATTTGCCGCATTGCTGATAGTTCCTATGCAGATACTGCACTGCCCTTCAAACATGGCAAGGCGCATTCCCTCTGGTAGTACAACAGACTCGGATGAGCAGTTAACTACCCATAATTTAGTTTTTCCCTCGGTGAGAGACACAACACAGCGCGGCAGAAAGATGTTTTTCTTCATGCAAGGCAAAGGCAACGGCTCAATCACAATATTAGGAGAGCTGAAACTCGAGTCGGCATTCGAAGCAGCAACGGGCACGCTGGCAGTAGACCATGCCGGTAGAATAGTGTCTTTAACTACAACGAGGTTGTCATCTCCGCTACGCTGAGGTTGCTGGGCGAGGGCGGACAACAGAACCTCGCCTGCCCCGCAGTCGACAGTCGCACGGCACTCTTGCAAGAAGTCGATTCCAAGGATAACGTCATGCGTGGAATGAGCTAGCACTGCGAATTCTGCCTTGAACGCTTTACCAGCAACACGAACAAACACAGTGCACACACCTACTGGACACAAAGCCGTGCCGCTGACTGCTCGAAAAGTAGAAGATTTATCCCAATAAAACATAACCTTGCGGCCAAGTGTCTCCTTGAAAACTAAACTCATTACAGAAACTGTTGCACCGGTGTCTACCAGAGCCATCATGGGAACATCGTCAATGAATACATGAACCTTGTTGTGAAGCATGTGAACTAATGGAGGCATACTTGTGTGCAAAGCGGTACGTCCAGCGACCTCGCCTCCATCGGCCGCACCGGCTAGTTTCCCGGTGGCGGAGAGGAAAGCCGCAGCCGGTGACGGGGGAGATGGGGACCGTCGCTGGCGCGTAGTAGGTGGCGTCAAGCTCCTCACACAGGCGGGCGAGTCACTAAGGATGTTCGGCCGGTGCCCGTGCTTCTGGGCAGTTGAATCCTAAGGCCAGTAGGCGTAATCGGGCTGTTGGCTTCGCCGTGCAAGCATTGCTGGTCGGTCAGAAAACGTCGTGCGTGGGCGACGTCGCGATGGGCAAAACCGGGCGATATATCCGCGAACACCGCACTGGTAGCACACGGGGCGTTCCCGAGGCACATTGAATGCTGTGGTGTGGAGAGGATGCTCAGGAAACTGTTGCCACTCGGACACAAACAGAGGCGGTTGGCTGTCGTAGCTATAACTGCTGCGGGGCGCATAAGACGACTCGACGTAAGTAGCCTGTGGTGGCGGAGCCCTCAGCCATGGACTGCGGGTGGAGTAACTGCGCTCGTCGAAACTCGCAGCATTGATGCTTGGGGATAGTGTATCACACTGCGGGTCTCCAGCTTGCATGGGAACAGAGACATGGCGACGCAGTTCCTCCCATACAATCTGACGAATGGTGGAGGAAAGGTCGGCAGGTAGAGAATTCTGGCAGACATCGACGGTGGCATCAGTCGTGACGTTGGCCAGACGTCCGAACTTCGATGTGATGCGACGAGTTTTAAGAGCCTCGAAGGTTCGGCAGTGGTTAATCACGTCGGCCACGCATTCCAGGCTCTCCTTGCCAATGAGGAAGTGGTAGACGTCATCGGCGATGCCCTTGAGTATATGACCCACTTTGTCTTCTTCCGTCATGTGGGCATCCACCGACTTGCACAACTTCAGAATCTCTTCAATGTAGGTTCTGCATGTCTCACCGGTGACTTGAGCCCTCTTCGACAACGTCTGCTCGGCACGTTTCTTCTTCGTTGCTGGGTCTCCAAAGCATTTCTTAATTTCCTCCACAAAATGGTCCCAGGTTGTCAATGTGTCTTCATGGTTCTCAAACCATACCAGCGCCGTGAAATCGAGGAAGGGCCCCACGTGAGACAGCTGGCTAGCCGCATTCCAACCGTTCGAACGGCTCACCCGCTGATAGTGGCTTAGCCATTCGTCCACGTCATCGCCAGGTTTCCCTGTGAAGGTTCGCGGCTCCCTGTAGTGGTAGGGCGACGTCCTTGCGGCTGGTTGCTGGTTGTCTCCGTCCGAGCTCATTTCTTGAGGTAATGGTGCCAAGCCCGCTAGTCGACGGCTGCGGCGAAGCTCGTGTAGCGGTTCCGTCGTTAGGGCACGGTGCCTCTCCGGTATCACTTGGTAGTAGCTAGCTTACCCAGCACATTCCACCACAATTGTGACGATGGAACGCGTTTATTTACAAGATGGGTAATGCAGAGGTGTAGCTCAGCGAAGGATCCACAGCGTCGCTCGCGAGCCAGTCGAGTCTCTTCCTCCTCTTCGTCGAATCTTCGCTAGCGCGTTTCACTATATATATATATATATATATATATATATATATATATATATATATATATATATATATATATATATATATATATATATATATATATATGTTAACGATACAATCATGTCCTGCCTCAGGCTCAAGCGTAAGTAATTCATTTCGAGCATGGTATGGTCGCATTTCTGGCAGCCGCGGTCAATAGAGATGGTGTAGGATATAGCTGGTGCACTGGATGAGAGTTAATGGATGTGGCTGGTAACCGGGAATGTCGGCAGGTTCGGCAATATAATAGTGTAGGCAGCGTGACAAGACGAAAAAAAGAACAAAAAACACATGAGCATTGTGGTAAAATTAATAGTATTGCAGAACACTGCATAAAAGTGTTTTGTTTCGCATTCAAATAGATTGCATTGTTTAGGCAGCACTTGATTCTTCTCTTCGTGACTTGTATACAGTCTCGTTGTGCATAGGTGTCGATAGGGAGAGATAAAGGCAAAATAAATACTGTGAGGTCGGCTAAGTTGCACCCGACAGCTATCCTACATGGGGGAGGAGTAATTGGTGGAAAAGATTAGAGAAAAAAAAGAAGAAAAAATGAGGACAATTCATGTGCTCGCATGCATAGCAGTGTTCACCGCACGTACCTAGAAAGTCTCAGTTTGCGAACCATTAGAGTACAACTTAGATATGTGGGGTTTAACGTCCCAAAACCACCATATGATTATGAGAGACGCCGTAGTGGAGGGCTCCGGAAATTTCGACCACCTGGGGTTCTTTAACGTGCACCCAAATCTGAGCACACGGGCCTACAACATTTCCGCCTCCATCGGAAATGCAGCCGCCGCAGCCGGGATTCGAACCCGCGACCTGCGGGTCAACAGCCGAGTACCTTAGCCACTATACCTAGAGTACAACTTGACAGCGACTGTGTTAGTGTACTGAAAAACAATGAAGTAAGAAAACGGCGATATTTGAATTTTTATCACAATTTCTTTGAGTTATTTCAGATTTATACGGGGTAGTCGGGCATACGAAATTCACCAAGACGTTGAGTTCTCCATTCGTAGTGTTTGAAAGGAAAAGTTGATCAAAAATAGATGTGATAATAGAAATTGTTGGGAGGAAGAATAAAGTGTCATTATGCATGTTTAAAATATATTTAATTGACTCGTAACTTCGATGTTAATCTCATGGAGGGGCTAACTGTCACTGCGGAAGCTACGGAACTAACCTTGTGATGATGTCATACGGGATGTGTTGTGTCGCGGGAGTCAAGTGTTGCAAGCATGCCCAGTGATTCCAATGACCTCATCGCTTTTTTAAACAAAAAAATTTCGATTGTACAAAAAGTCTATAAACTTAGAGGCTTGCTTCTATAGAAGACCAGACCATCGGTGTCAGTTGCAGGCTCTGATGCTATATCGAGGTGTATGAAACATTCTGAGAAAAAAAGAAAAAGACCACGTTGACCGGAATCACTTCGCATTCTGCGTAACTACAACTTCGCCACCACGACTTCGTGCGTCATTTAAAGTGTATCTGCAAGAACGACGACTTGTTAGTATGTGTGCATTGAAAGTCCACATTCTTGGAAACACTTAATGCAAATCAGCTGTATATATATATATTATATATATATATATATATATATATATATATATATATATATAAAGAACAAGCATACACAAAAGTAAACAACAGTTTGCTTGTCCACCCCGACCACCAGTTGCTCAATGGTAAATCGCGTAGTTTCTCTACCGAAAGCTGTAAATGTCAAGATGGGCTGTCTGTCGAGTGCCAGCAGTCAAACGAAATCATTTCGTTTGAAGTCAGGCAGAGAGTGAAGAGGCGGAGGAATCAAATGGCAATTTCCGTTACGCGGAAGTGTTTTTTATTCCATCCCCCACAGCGGTGCGGTAGCACTGTACTCCCAGAAGAACGCGCTTTCATCAGTGAGACATGGAGAACCAATTTTTTTTCGTCAATGGGACGCACACAGATACACACTCGCCTGCCACGCTTTCTCTGCAGAGATTACTTCTCTTTTTTTTATACAACACGTGAGACCCACTTTAAGCCAGCAATTTCAGTGAAGCTCGCAATCGTTGCCTCTAAAACATACTGCCTGGGCGTGCCTTGCAATTTTTATTCATTTTGTTTCCATGCAACTCTCATAAGTTGTTCTGGACTTTGACTTCACTGCTCATCCCCCTCTTTGGAATCTACCCGGCTTTTCTGGCATTAAAAAAAATTGAAATAGCACCAACAAACGACAACATAAAATAAAGTGAGAAAAAGACTTTTCCAGGCTGGTGGTTTCCATGGGCACAATGTTTTTGTTTTTTTGTTTTTTGCGGGGAGTGTGCTGCTAAATGAAAGTACAGGGATGACTGCTGCATCACTCTAGCGTCAATTGCGGTCATACCTCACGCTTTAAAGTAACTTCTTTGTTACAGCAACAGTTTAGTAACACTTTCATAGAATCTGAAATTCTCGGCATTTCTTTAAAAAAGTGACAAAATAGGGCAATAAGTAGGACAAACAAGACAGAAGGACATCGGGCAGGACAAAAGCTGTTAAAGCTAGATTTTGTTTCTGTTTAAAGCACATATAGGAAAACCCTGGCTACATTTGAGCGATACTTCACCAATGGGCCAGCGTAAACACCCATTTCGCTACCAACGCAACTGTTCCATACTGAAAGGATAACCGTAGAGGGTCATTTATTTCCCTATAATCAGTTCAATTATAAGTGCTTATGATACCTCCTCTCCATGCAAACTTGGCCGCATCATTGAAATTTGTTAGTAGCCTGTGGGTCGGATTTAGTAGGTGATGTGAAATTATTAAATTTCTATTCAAGAATACCCCCAACTCTTAGCTATATTACTGCAGGAGGAACGCATTTTAAAGTGTTAGATACTAAAAGCCATAAAGGTGAAAACCGAGCTAAAATTGAATTACACACTGAAAAATGGTTAGTACAGTACTACCTTGAGACTGCTGCAGTAGCTATAAAATAGCATCCGCAAAATAGCAGCAGCAGCTTAGCAGTAAAAGGTGAACGTAATTCGCTAGATAATCTGAATTTCGGAAATAAAGATACATAGACAAGAAAAAAAATGACTCATTCACTCACGGCCCATAAATTAAGTACGGTTAGGTAAGTGCAGTATTACAATATAAACTCACATTCACGTCTTAAAAACTTCAAAAAACAAAAAAATTCGTCACAGCAAAGCGCGACAGCTTGAATTAACAGTAAAAATTTAGAGTACCTGGCTCAATTATGGATGTTAATAAATGCAACACATAAATATGAAGAATAAATAAAAACGCATTCAGTCACAGCCAATACAATTGAGTACATTAAAAATATTAGTACAGTAGTGCAATAAACTGTCGCATTTGTGTTAAACAACAACAACAACAACAACAACAACAACAACAACAACAACAACAACAACAACAACAACAACAACAACAACAACAACAACAGAAATTGGCATATCCCAGGTGCAGTGAGAATCGATGATATGCGAAGCACGAATGAGAAATGTTGATATGTCACTTTAAAATCAGCACAACGTTACGAGGTGGAGGTAAATGATGCCGTCCATGACTTCCGTGTCACGATTATCGTTTTTCAATGGGTCATTTACCTTCGCCATCTATTCACGTCACGTGATACCAAATTTAGTATAAGTAGAGCTAACGAAACAGCCGTGAGCACGCTATGAGCATGGTGTGTTGTCATGTTCTTACATGACACGTGTGTCAGGCTTATCATGTTTGCACCAGTCATATAATTCGTCAATTATTGACGCCACGTAACCTTAAATTTGGTATATGTGGAGCTAGCAAAGTGGTCACGAGGGCATCATAAAGGGCTCAATATACTCCAATGTAGCGGTGACGCGCGCTCACGCTACGCACAGCGACGCTACGTTAGCAAAACACGAGCCCTCTATAGCCTGACGCCAAGCGCGACCAGCGTCCGTTGGCGCGGCCCGACGGCAACGGACGCGAAACGCGACATGCTGCGTTTCGCGCCGATGCGTTGGCCAGGACACACTGCGTCTCCCTCTTTTCGCGATGAAGGGACGCCGGACGCGTTGTAACGCGCATGCGTCAAAGCAACGCAGTGCGGCGCGCGCCTGAGAGTATGTGGCAGGACCGGCGCCTGGCGTGGCAACGCCGGCGTGACGCGATGAAATGAACGCCGGCGAGCACGCGCACCGCATCACGTCAAAATGTATTGGCGCATTGAATGTGGCATGTAGTCATGTTCTCACATCACATGCATCTCATGATTATCATGTTTGCACCAGTCAAATACCTTCGTCATGCATTGGCGTCACGTAATACCAAACGGACATGGACATGGACATGGGCCGGGCATGTAGCGCGTAGACAGGATAACCGCTGGTCATTAAGGGTAACTAAGTGGATTCCCAGAGGAGGCAATCGAGTTAGAGGGAGACAGAAGGTGAGGTGGTCAGATGAGAATAAGAAGCTTGTGGACATAAATTGGCAGCAGCAAGCACAAAACCGGGTTAACTGGCGGAACATAAGAGATGCCTTTGTCCTGCAGTGGACGTAGTCAGGGTGATGATGATGATGATGATGAATACCAAACGTGGCATATGTGAAGCTAGCGAAAAAGCCGTGAGCACATCATGAGTGTAGCATGTAGTCATGTTGTTTCATGACACGCATGTCGTGATTATCATGTTTGGATGTGTCATTTACCTATGTCGTCCGTTGGCGTCTCGTAATACCGAGTTTGGTGCATGTGAAGCTAGCTAAGCGGCTGCGAGCGCATCGTGAGCGTAGCATGAAGTCATGTTATATGGCACGCATCTCATGTTTATCATGTTTGTACCAGCATCATACCTTCGCCATCCATTAACGTCCCGTAATTCAAAATTTGGTATAATTGAAGCTAGCGAAGCGGCCGCCAGCGCATCATGAGCGTGGTATGGAGTCATGTTGTTACATGACACGCATCTCATTATTATCATGTTTGCACCCGTCACATACATTCGTCATCCATTCACGTACTATAATACCTAGCATATTTGGTATATGCGACGCTAGCGAAACGGTCGTGAGCGCATCATGAGCATGGCATGTAGTTATGTTGTTACATGACACACATGTCATGATTTTCATATTAGGGTCTGTCGCTTGTGTTCGCCATGCAATAATGTCATGCCATACCAGTTTTGCAACATGCCATTTGAACGAAACCATCACAAGGGCTGCAGGACCATGAAAATGAAATCATGATATTCATGACATACATATAATGATTTTCAATATCGACAATATCATGATTTTCATGTTGTGACAAGTCAGCTATGTTCTTGATACAGTCATGTTACGCCATGCGAAGGTTGTTATAGATACCATTATGGAAACGGCCAGGAGAGCTAAGAGTCGTAGGCGGCTAGATAGATAGATAGATAGATAGATAGATAGATAGATAGATAGATAGATAGATAGATAGATAGATAGATAGATAGATACGGTGAAAGTCACCGAAGTTCGCTAAGAAAAGCCTCACATTTAACAACAACAACAACAACAACAACAACAACAACAACAACAACAACAACAACAACAACAAGTAAACGACTCATGTTCTGCTCAGATAATATTATTACACAGAAATTATGATTTCTAAGATAAAAAAGACAAGACATAGAAGTGCTAATACATCTGCGCGGTAATCAGTGCCTTTTGCAATGATGTTACAAACGTTTTTATGAACATAGTAATAGTGAATTGGAAACAATAATCGGATTAAGACAAAAACAGCGCAGAAGCACACACCAATATCTTGCCATGCTGACTTTGCAAAGCTTGACTATAAGCTTAAAGTCAATATCACGGCGATATAGCACATCTAAACAATCACTATACTCTGTAATAGCCCTGTAATCTTAGTACACATTGCCCGTAGTGAAATTACCATCTCTACATGGTTTCGGAAGCAAAGCTCAATTTACTAGGTGGTTACGATAACACGAAATCAATATGCGTCGTTAATTCGATACATACTTCGAGTAAACGCTTCAAGTAGCTTAACAATTCACGTCGATGTAGAAACAAAGGAGGCGCGTTGCCGTCCCCATGGTGGGCAGCTTCGTCATTTCCTCTATACACATGTACAAACTCGCCCAAATATAGACTCTTCCTCAAAAGGGGTAGTCACAGTACATCAAGTGACACATCTTACACTTTACACTTGTTCCAAAGACGCGAACGATGCATTGATATACTGTTCAGTTCTCTCAATTTTCTAGGTTGAATTTCAGATTTTCAGCCTTCATGGGCTGCATTTAAAAAGAAAACGCTATCTAGTAACCAGCGTGACCCTCAGACCTCTATGGATATGCGATTGCAAATATAGAGTACGAGAGCGATCCAATATTGGAAATAAACACTCCGACTTTAACTGCTCCACTCTGAAACTGCGCACTTGTGCCTACTCCTCGTTTCCTCTACTGAAATTCAATTTTCTATACGACTGTGAAATCAAGAGTGCCACTTTTTAAGCTCCGTAGTGATTGGAAACGGTTGCACACCTATATCTCCCATCAAGCCCGATGAGTGTGTCTAACTCTCAAGAATATCTTTCAGAAGTGAAAGGACTTACCAAAAGGCGCACAAGCAAAGAAGTCAGCGCCGCAGCCATGAAATGAGAATAAAATGTCGAGTGAAATCACGTTCGAGCCCTGCAGTTGTGCCAGATCCCTCCGAACGCCGAGATTAGAAACTAATTTCTTAGCTGTCAATTCTCACTGAACCGTTAGATTTCGAGCACTCGGAGTAATATTCTCATGATCAAGGAAAGCGATGGTAGTTGATGCGAGTCTAAATATTGCTTCGGTTTATTATTCATAAACTTATTTAGAAGGCAAGGCAGGGTAAAAAAGGTAAGTATCAAAATATCTCCACAAGAAGGGACTACCCTGAACCTAGCTGTGCAGAATGGATCGGGAAATAGCAGTGACAACCGTGCCAATATAGCAGAAATAAAAATCCTGCAAAAATTGAAGTATTTCCATGACGTTAGCAACGATCACGATGTTCGTTGCTTAAGCTCCTGCGACGTTAAAGCTAATAGCGTCCGATAACCGCTCCTCGAAACGGTGAGCTCTTCCGGTGCAATAATAATAAAAAAATTGGTGCACTGGGACTTTTGGTTGTTTAGAAAATTCTCCATTTTAGTTAAATTTTATTCGCTAACGCAGCTGAGACACGTGCGAGACTTTGAGATATCAGTAGCCGAAGCTTTCGCAGCAAAGAGCGCAACAAAACGCGTCAATAGGACGAGTTTGCGACAAGGACAAGAAGAGGCGAAGAGTTAGCGAAGAGCTGAACGGAGGCACAATCGTCTTAAATATATTTGAGGGAAGCGAGATGAGAAAGAGGGCGAAGGGGGAGATGGGGAGGAGATTGCAGAGGCCCGGCGACAGTTGTGGCTTAATAGGTGTGTCCCGATGAAGCCGAGCGGAAAATTAAGAGGAAACGGCGGCTCGACGGGCCGCTGCTTCGCTACAGCTTGTGTCGATGGCGTCCGGGCCAAGAGTCCGTGGTCTAGTCGATATTCGCCGAGACGACAGGTGCCAAAGCCTGTGTGCCTCCATCTGCGTGTCGCCTTGCGAGGAACGTCAGCGCAGCGCACGTGATCGCTCAGCCGGACTGCGAAGAACCGTTGCGTTGTTTGAGCGTAGGCTGATGACGCACGCAGCAGCTTGTCACCGTTCTGCACTTCGACGTTGCTCTCCCGTCGAGAGCTGATGATTGTATACTGAATGAAAAAAAAAATAAAACGCGTGATGCGTTGAAGCGGCCTAAGGAAATGAAAAAAAACTGCGATGTCTGTCTTACGCTCTACTGGTCAAGTAACGCTCAACTGGTCAGGGTTCTGGGAAAGTTATGAAAGCCAGCCCACGCCGTATTTCCTCCCCAAACCCACTGTGTTCCTTTACTCCTGTTCACTACTTCATACCGTTCGGTTTCCCCGCGTCCGTTCGATGTGTGCATCTCCGATACGTTGATTGGCCTCTTCGAGCGATGCTGGTATGTTGGTGGGCCGGGGATCTGCGCACTAATTGGCCCGCTCTCGCCTCATCTCAACTTCCGCGAGACCGATGAGCTTACGGGATTTGCTAAGCTTCCTCGACTTTGCAGACGGGAAGGAAAGTTCTTGTAGAGCATAAGCGAGGTATGGGGAGTGTACTGGACAAGACAGCGTCTTAGGCATTTGCTGCCCTCGGGAAGGACTTAAGGAACGGCTTTATGCCTGTTCGCTTAGTGCCAGGAGTTTTCGAGGAAGTGGGAGCTGCGGGGAGTTGTCGGCGAAGTGAAAGGAAAGGTCGCTTACCGAATTATTGCCGAGTGCATGGGCATCGAAGAACAGAGCGCAAAACGTGCGTGAGATTATCTGACCAATTTAGCAGAGAAGTTGGCAGAATGTCGAAAAAGACTGCAAATCTCACAGACTTTCGTTTCGTAATCGCGATAAGCTTCAGCGCCTCACCGGCGAGTCGTTCTATATAAAAGGTGTGACGTGAGAGATTGAAATACATCATGATGTCATAAGACTAGAAAGAAGGGTGTGTTGATAACCTGATTAGCATATGTCGACATATTCACTGATTAATCGACTCACCAAAACTCAGAGCGCCCTGAAGCCCGGTACGTCCTTTCCTACTCGAAAACAGCAATTCTAAAGTTTGCGTGAGGTCGAGTCCATGAGACCACTTTTGGCATACTCAGCTCGGCCCCCAAACACCCGGCCCGTCATGTGGAGCTGATTTGGGAGCCTTCTCACTCTGGAAATCCCGGCAACGAAGCCGCCAACGACCCCGCCCGAGGTCTCATCAACCGGGTGGCGGCGGACTCCCGAGTCGGGCCCTTACAGGGAGCGCATGCATTCCTTCAGCGAGATGACAAGCATACCGAGCAGAACGCCAGCTATACCCTCCACCCCACCGATCCCTGGACAATTTTGAAGAGATATTATGCCATCGCCTAATATCTAGACGCACTTTCTCCCCCCCCCCCCTATTTCCTTTCCCGCATCTACAGAGGAGCATACTCCCCATCCTGTGCTCAATGCGCCCCCCCCCACACTTTTCTTACCCACGTCCTCCTCGAATTCCCGACAGACCCTCCCCCGCTGGGCCCGCAGCCACTGACTACATGAAAGGAATGGGAGACCCTGCTGCGCTCGATGGACCCGGACAAGCAGAAGACCGCCACTGACCTCCGCCCACGTCATGCAACTGCACGAACTCATGAACGCATAGCGCAGTTGGGGTCATGCGGGTACCCTGAGCGATACGTGCCCGAATCCTTTGGTAAATAAAATTTTTACCACCACCACAGCGCCCCGCGACTCTGAGCCTGAGAGAGTCCGGTTAAGCAAAAGTTTCGTGCGTTTAAGTCTAAGTGAGTCTGGCTGAAAAAAGTATCATCGAACCTGAATTGTAGTGAGGCCTAAGTGCGAAATATAATTCTTGAGTGCGACTAATTGATCTCTGCTTTTCATTACCGACCTATATGTCCTTATCAGCACAGTTTCAGTATTATTATCATCCATCCATCAGCTAAAGATTATAGTCAAGTCTATTTACACATATGCCAAAGCGCTTACGTTAATGCGCCGACTCAATAGTTTTTTGTCAATGGAGTGAACTAGGAGGTGAAAGGAGATGCGATGACTTAGCCAGCAAATTATTACACGGGAGAAGAAGGAGAGAGGAGGAAGAGGAGGAGGTGGAGGAAAAAGGAATGGCACAAAGCTCAATCGCACGCGTGTTCAGTTTGCTTTCCTACACTGGGACAAGGGGAATGACGAACTTAAAGATTAGGATATACAAGCAAGGGAACATACAAAAAAATACACGTGAGCTTAGAGTACACGGCGGCGTTCAACAGTAGCGGACGCAAGTTATTGATAAAACTAATGATTGATTGATATCCACCAAAAACCACCATATGATTATGAAAACCACCATATGATTATGAGAGACGCCGTAGTGGAGGGCTCCGGAAATTTCGACCACCTGGGGTTCTTTAACGTGCACCCAAGTCTGAGAACACGGACCTACAACATTTCCGCCTCCATCGGAAATGCAGCCGCCACAGCCGGGATCATAAAACTATATAATGCGACTCACATATTTCATACTATTGTCGTTATAAGATTGCAACAATTAGTATGTGAAGGTATATGATAAAGAGGCGTGTCGTAAAGCTCCGATTATGCGAGATTTTGGTATTGAAGAGCATCTTTGAACCCGTGATCGGAAAAGCTAATTTTGCGATCGCGTGCTCGTGAGTCGACTCACTCGCGCTCACTAGGACTCAAGTTAAGCATTGAGTCTGAGTCTGAGTGGGTGCAGCTGAGTACCAAATATGTCCGCGAGTTTTAGTCCTAGAGAGCCTTGCTGCAGCAAGTTTTTAGTAATCGGAGTCCGAGTGAGACCTCAGAACAGATTATATTGAGTGGGTGAGCGTGAGTGAAGTCCATTTTTTTGGCCGAACTAGGCTAATTAGTACCGAACGTCTTGACAGACATGGGCTCCAATTAGGCGGATGACGTTCGCGTGATTAGCGTTTCCGCTACCCTTCAGCTGAGAAGTCATAAGTCATCGTTTCTTTGGTATGTGTACTTTCATTAGAAGCTTGTTGTAGGTGGGATTACCAATAAACTTTTTAATGCCACCTGAAGGTAGTGCTGTAAGCAGGGCGTGCGTCATTTCTAGGCCGCACCTCTTGCTCGGTAGTTCATGAGCCATAGTGACCAGCGTATGAGGAACTCAATGAGAACCCTCAAGTACTCCAATTATTGCTGGCTTGGGCACTCTATAGAAACCTGCCAATCAAACATGAAGAAAAAAATGAACCTCGTTTTACGCCGTAAGGCAGATTGCACCATCCAATGCCCGTGTTGTGACATCTCATTTTTAGAAAAAACGCATAGTACGCTACAGAGTTGCCTGAACTATTTCATGCCGAAAGCCATTGAAGCTCTGCGAAACACGGTAGAGAACATGGAGCATTTTATTTCCGCTAAATCTACGCCAGCTCTCTAAACGATAATGTCGCTAAACCTACGCCATCGTTCGAACTGGGAAGCGTGCCGCACCATCTTTATCTTCACTGACGACTGTGCTGGCCCCCTTCCCTTCCTCTTGCCTAAGGAAAAAAAAGATGAATATTTCTGTGCCCAGCGTGGTTTGGCACTGCCTCCACGATCAAAGGCATTAGAAGCTCTGTGCACCTGACATGGCCCTGCAGGGCCTCCGGGATTAGCCCATCTTTCACCGAATGATGACTTCATGAGATGGCGTGATGCCACGAGAGCATCATGACGACGCCATTTTGGTGTAACAAAATTTTGACAACTATGACGTCACAGTGATGTAATGTGGAGATGCCATCGCATGATGATGATTTGTGCACCACTCGTGTTCACTCCCATGATCACTTCTCGCGTTTGATGAGCGATCAAAAGTATTCGCCTTAAAAGACCACGCGACAAAGCGAGAAGAGAGTTATCTCTTACCGAAAAATATAGAATGAAGCCTCGAGTGTCTGCGCACTTGGTGGTATTGTTTATCTTGTAGCCAAAGTTGACCTTTTCAAAATTGCGTTCTATATCTATTTCTGCAGTACCCGTGCTAACCTCTATTTATTATAAGTATACAAAAAAGGGTGTGCTTTTCACGATACTGTATGCGTAGAATACTCAATCTCACATTGTTTGCTCTCCATCTCGTTGCAGTTGTGCCCACAGCGCCAGCCATGGTGCATTCAGTAAGTGTCGCAATCCTCGTACTTGTGGCAGTGGTGCTGCTCGCCAGGGCTTCTTCCTCAGCACCCGCCAATTTTGAGACTGAGTCCTGGTATGTACCACTGTACGAATCTGACCCATTTTGCTGGTAACAACATTGAACAGATTCGTCTCTATCGATGTTCACATGGCCAGTTGCAGTCGCGTCATTAGTGCAAGGAAAGCAGCAGCTGCAATCTGCAGTGCAGGTGCTAACTTTGCTCGAGCGTCATGCTTGAGTTCAGCTTAAGGTCCGATGCGCACTCAGAACTTAAGATCCGATGCGCACTCAGAAGTTACGCTTCGTAGGTGCTCATTGCCATGTGCCAATTCGCAAATTTTTGCAAATCAAAGTAAGCGCAATGATAGGAATGACTCATGTTGTGGGCTTTCCTAATAGTGAACTTACAGTGAGCTATCAAGTAAAAGTGGAAGGCTGTCACCCACTTTCGTCATTTTTCTATCTGAGAGTAATTGTCACTGAAACCATGTATAAATGCGGGATGACATATCTGAGTGAGTTTAGTTCTAGAGCGTTGACCTTAGTTCTAGTGCCTTGTATCACTAGAAGTAACATTTTTAAGTATTAATTTTCTAACGTATAATAACAGATCGGAACTACTTGCCTTGTGAACATCACTTCAATATTGACGCTGTTGAACAATTAATGTGCTGAGTGTCCTGGCTATATTCGGTTTGCTTTCTTTTCTAGTTTTTTTTCCTCTTTTTGTCCCCTTTTTTCTTGTTCTTAACTTGCATGTGCTATGTTTGTATGCGGACATTTCTATTGCTCCTCTTAATTCTTTGTATACTTACAAGGTTGCTTTCTTTTTTTACTATATTTTGTGTTTTATCTTTTCAAAGGTTTCCTGTTTCAGCCCTTACTTGGGCCGGCAGTATGTCATAAAAAAATTGCAAAACTATATTTATGATTTTGTCATCAAAGGGCGGACCTAAATCACATAATGTCGGCCTATCACAGAACCAATTAGCAAAATAGGAAATACGTTAACACAGAGAAGCGGGAGACCGCACTGCTAAGCCCGGATCTCGAAGTGCAACTTCAAGAGCTATGGCAAGCCGAGGATGCCGCCACAGCAAAGGGGCTCATGGCTGCCACATAGGCAAAGGAGCCCATACTTCCCAATAATGCAGTTTTAACAACAGTTACTTTCTCCTTCTTACAACTATGTACCACTACGTAGCCATGACGACAGGGTGCACATTACCGCAGAGCGAGAATGCGGGGTTTATGTGAGATCTGCTAATGTTTTTGTTTTACTTTTAGTCAACAATCAATGCCGGAGGATGAGAGGGTGAGGCCGAGGGCTCTTTTCGCACACGCTGAAGGCCGGTAGTGTTCAAAGTGCCTTTATATGTCCTTGAAGTCAGGTGACCACAAATACCTTTATGACGACAGGCATCACCAGAATACTCTTGAGAGAGCTGTTCATTCAGGCGCTTGATAACTGTAGCTTAGTGAACGTAATGTCTTTCTTAAAGAGATGCTGACCCTCATTTCGAAGTAGTCGTCGACCGAACATCAATAATATTGTAGTCCATTGTGTAAAGAGTCCATCACCACAAAAAAAAGTTTTGGAATTCGTCAATAACGGGAGGAGGTAGAGAGATTTGTCGCACGCTTTAAGCATGCTATTTCTCTCTTGTTTAGCCCTGCAGGATGTGCTGGTAGTTAGAGAAAAAGAAAGGAGGGGGCAACAAAAGCGAAAGAAACTGTGTCATGCACCTCATGACCTTCAGATTGTGTCAAAAAACGTGATCACTCTGACCTGGTGAAATGTTTGGGTGTACCGATGTCACTACTCCTGTAACTTGAAGGTTTCGGGCCGTTTTGGTGCCAGGGAAATGGTGCTCATCGGCTGAAACTCCGAAATTAAACGTTCCTTATCATCAACTCAAAGTACCGTAATAAACATGCACGATACCATTGCTCGCGTTAATTAGCACTCTCCCTCAGCCTTTGCCCAGGTGAGGCACATCTATCCCGCGCACACAGCAGTTCGTCGCCAACTGCTTGGGACGCGCCACGACTGTCACTTGCCCCACAGCACTTGCGATCGGGCCACGCGCATCACCATTGTGCTACAGCACGCGGTGCTATAACAGTGACCTGCAGATGGGTGCGACTCTCACAAACTTTAGCCTGCTAAAGAACGTAAAGAAAGACATGTGGTGGCATCCCATGGCGAGAAGCGTTATAGACCTAAACGCCCACCCTAGCTTATCGAAGCTGTCGGCCAATGAGAACAATTTGTTGGACAACCGACACATTACGACCTTCCGAAGAGCGTGACTTCAGGACTCTGTGTACAGCACGTAGGAGCAACTAAGCGTTATGCTTGTGGACTCTACGCGCTGCTCGCTACTGCAATATTCGGATGAACTGTTTACAGCAGCGTCTCTAAGCTCACCGTGTGTCCGCTGTATTTATTTTTCCACCAAGTAGTAAGTGCGAGTGTGGCTCAGGTCACCTTTATTCTGTCTGTCCCCTATTTCGAGTGAGCCCATGACGTAAGCTCGTCACCTGTAATTAAAATTTTGTAGAAGGTCACTCTCAGGCACACAAAAACATGTCAATTTCTTCCCCAACGAAAACCGAATGTAAGAAGAGCAGTTGATGAATCCAAAACTTTCTTTTTCTGCAGGGATAGGGATCGTCAAAACGCGGTGTACGACTCATCATTGACTCCCGATGAAGACTACCTTCTCAGCTTGCTAAGGAGTCGTTCCAGGTGAGATTTGCTTTTTCCCGCGCAAAATCCAATGTGGCGCTTGATTCTCATGAAGGAGCACCAAGTTAGAAGTACGTATATGTTGAGAGGCATGAGAGTAAATCTAGTGCGCTTAACCCATTTGCTTCGGTGGTCGTCGAAATAGGCTGGTAGGAACGTTCTTTAACAAAAAATGTTTACGCTTACTTTCATTTTTGTTCCCATTTTTATTGTTATTAATGGTCTGAAACAACCAAGACAATAAAAGCTGCGTATGCCAACTCAAAGTGGTACTTTTTTATTGTCATGAAGTAAAGAGATGCTGGCGCAAAAATAAGGCACCTGCTGAGTGGTCACACTTAGAACCATAAAACAGCGCTCTCCAATCAAATTTCGCATGTATCCATGTGAACTGCAAAGGTATAACAAGTTGTTTTATTTTTATTGTATTTGCTCTTAAAGAGCTATATGATTCATATCACGTGATCCACATAGAAAGACTAATATATGCAATAAGTGCTATCAATGAACACCTTTGTCAAGGACTACGATGGCCTCCTCAGTTTTTCTGCTGTTGAGCCATCTGCGGCTCCTCGCTGTTCCCACGTGATGTTTGCTTCATTTGTGCAAGTTGGAGTCATTTTTCTTTTTTTTTCCGCAGCAACTTCGACGTGATGCCGAAGAGGTCCCGTGGCATGCTCGACTTCGGGATGACGCGAGGAGCGTCTGGCGCCAAGGCCGCCAAGGCTCGATTAGGACTCAAGCTGGCCAACGATCCTTTCGGGCCCGGACGCTGAGACGCCCGTGCCGCCTCCTCCCAACCCCCGCTGCGGAAGACCGCATCTCACGCGAAACTCCCGCCATCCCTGTTCCCTTTACTTCGACTACCAAAGCAACACTCGACCAAACGCCTGTTAATTCAGTGCCGTAGAAAGATGCTTTAATCTTTCGTTCTTCTTTTCTAGACTTTCGGAGCCTTTTTCTTCTTGTAGTAGCTGCAGCTTCATGTATGCTTCGAAGTAAGCAGAAGAGCATCAGAATACTGTTCTAAGAAAGATTGCTGTACAGCACGCATTTCCGGTCGGCCCTACTTGTACCGTTAGCTCTGAGTGTACACTGTTGTTCCAAGGCAGCTCTACGCTTCTGTGTGTTGCATTGTGATCATGCCGTTCTTTGGTGTCGCGTCACAGCTTGCGTTGAGCAGAAGGCCAAATGTTTCGAGTTCATGCCCTGATCGGTACTGTACGTCTCATCGCTGCTCAAGGCGATCCCGACTACTTCTCACCACAGCAGTAGCACGTTGAAAGATTAGTGTTATGCACATGGCCACGTTTCGAAGCCAGACGTGAAATGAATAAAACATAATTTTAGGGTTGTACGTGCCAAGAAGGTTGCATGATAGGCAGAAGTACATTTCGATAAGTTTTGACCATTTAAAATAACTTCTTTTTTAATATGCACGACGTATGAAGCGTAAATTTGCAATAAGATGATGCGATGACAGGAGTAGATGTCGGGAACAGGTGCAAAAGAGGGGTACGCTACCTAATTTCTCGAAAACTGTGAAATAGCAATGTTAATTCAGACTAAGCTGTCCTTTTTCTAAAACCAAAACCAGTGTGTGTCCTTTTTGAGTGTTGTTTATATTAAAGCACGAGTTCTCAGTTTGCACACGATGACACAGTATTAGCAGTCGAGACCAGTATTGAATACAAAAGCTGTACCGACATGTTGTTCTTCTGCTCAATGTAAACTTCACGTTCCTCTAGCAGCGTAAAAGACTAATGTAACACACAGCATCTTGAATGTCTATACAAAAAAAAGCCTCTGTTCTACGACCTTGTTGACATTGTAATAGTGTAAAGTGCTGGTATCGTTTTAACTAGCGCAACACAAGGCACATTTTGAAGGTTTTGTGCAAGTCAAGATGTCGATCGATCGATCGAGTGTCGGGACAATGTTTAGGCCATTTGGAATGACCAATGGTACTTTCCTGGTCAGTGACACACACTTGTGAGCTTTAAATTTTTGTATTCGCTGTGAGAGACAGAAATACGTGTTGTTGGACGCTTACGAATCTTTTAAACCAGCTCATCTACAAAGAATTATGTGCTATTGTGTGTAACTTGTTACTGTTGAAGACGCGCAATGCAAATATTTTAATCGCGTTCAATGTACGTTGTTGGCAAGTGCAGTTCGCGGAACTAAGCGTACGCTTTGTGTATTGTTAATGCAAGGAGTCCTCCTTGACAATGTCACGTTGACTACATGTGCACGAAGCAAATGATTCTGCGTCTACGGACACTTTGCAAGTCAGTCGACGAACATCGCAATTGAATTTAAATCGATGTGCCGAAATTCTGAAATGTAATAACGATGACACTGTTCTGTTTCTGACGTTTTCATTTTAGAATCATATAGAAAAAGATTTTGTTTTATGTAGGATTAGTGTAAAGGATATGAAGGCTAAACTTTCATTCGCTTGTTATCTGTTCAGACATAAGCTTGTAATTATTTCGTGAACTTCAGGTTTAAACTATTGCTTAAAATTTATCGAGTCGTTATGAGACAGTTTTGACTGATTTTATGCTATTCTATGTAGCAAAACAATTACTTTTATGCCTTTTTTCGCGCAAAGCTCCTGTAGTAATCAGCAATAAACGAATGGTCGAAATCATTCCTTCCCTACTCAAATCTCACTCATAACATCCTCAATTCAATTCATTAAGGCACGTCCGGCAGCTGTTTTGGACGTTTTTTCACTTGCATCGGTATTGAAACCACCAACACATACATTCAATCTGCATTACAGATTCGTATTGGACGCACCGCTTTCTCTTACTTACATCCACTGGGTGTTCTATTTCGTGTAACATTAAAGTCACGCGCCTTCTGAATAGCATAGCTTGCCCGTGTTCATATAGTTTTCATACAGTTCATTCGCCCCACTTATGGACATCGACACTCACTACACAAGATGTTTTCTTCTTTCAAAATTTCTCTCTCGAGCAAACCATACCGACCAGCACTATGCTCCACCGAGACCATTAACACTGATGCCTAACCCGGCGGTTTTTCCTTTTTTTCTCTCGTATGTGTTTGATAAGCTGCACAGTGGATAAATAGGGTAAACCGCCGTTCAATATGCAGTGGAACACTCCACACGACGCCGTTGTTTTGCATTCCCATTTCACCCTTCCTTATATTCATCTCGCCGTTCCATTATTACAGGCTGTTTTTTTAGTTGCGTGCAGAAAAATACTGAAACTGATACACGTGTGGTTACAGTCGAACAAAATTTTTGTGGCGATGTTTATTCATGGAACAATGAGTTGAATGAATTGAAATCGCCCTTCGCTGCATGCTTGTTTGGGGACGCGTCCGTTCTTGAACGGTGTGGCGTCTGTTTCGAATGGTCTGCGTGGCCCTTCTGACGACGCGTTAAGGCTCCGACGTTGACGGGCTAAGTTTCGGGGACTTTATGACGGGCGCCTCTGGTGTTTTTCAGAAGTTCTCTGTGTGTACGTAGGCGTATAATTCGCTGCATGCTTATTTATAGACTCCGTCTCTGTACAGTCATTTGTGTCACGTAGAAGCCCTGCGCACGCTTCCTTAGAATGCGTAATAAGCAGGAGTGTCGCCGCTGTAGTGAACTTGTCGATACAGATTCAATAAAATATGCCTTTCATTTCTGTTCAGTGCGGAAACGACCAAATGATTTCTACAAAGGCGGTTTTCTCTGTATTTGCAAGCCGTGATGAGATGGACCTCATTTGCCCTTGCTGCCGCGAACGTTGTTCACTGTCGTAGCAAGACATTTCGACGGGGCCTAGATTCTCGTTTAGAGAAATAACATACCATCATTATCGATTAAAAACACACTCTATAGACAACAAAACCCCCCAATTTATGTATTTTTTATTTACTTATTTCATTTTTTGGAAAATACAATTGCATTGTCCGCGGTAAGGATGAAAGGAGGTGGTTCGCCTCCTGACGAGGTCCTGCTCACGCTGGACCACGTCAGGAGCAAAGCGTCAATTCAACCAGGTAAGTAAAGAAGTGGCTCTCTGATCAAGAACTTTAAGGAAGTCTTGAGGGACTGCCGGAAAAGACCCACTGGGGCACCCGGCTGAAGAAGTGTAAATGTAAGGGCTCGTGTCCTTTGTTATATATAAAATGACTAACGCGGATTGACGCTCTTATGTTTAAACCTGCATATACACCCTATCAGGAGGACGAAAGGATGACTGCCACCGTAGCTGAGTGCTACAGCATCGGAATGATTATTCCAAGTTTGTCGGTTCGGTTCTTGAAGGCGGCCAGTTACATTTTCGTTAAATTTTCTGTCTTCACATTTACATTACCATTACTTTTATAGCGTGAGGTATACCTTCCTTGGCATCATTGTATGTTAGTTTTCATGTAGATTGTAGCTTCTGGTACAGACACCGGTGTACAAGTTTATAAAGCGAATACGTCGAAAGCATGAGTTTCTTGCAGCACCGAATGCTTTGTGGGAGCTACTTCCTCTAAGAGATGAGAATCGATACTTGAGCATGGATGAAAGTATAGAAAGTGATAATAAAGTTGCGTGTAGAAGGTGTTTCTTTCAGATTCAAACGCTATATAGGTTGAACTTGAGAGTATAAACAAGAGTCATTATAGAAGTGGTATTATTCTTGTATACGCGTAGTCACAGTTCCCAATAAAGTTAAAAAAGTAAGCCAGACGTTTCTACCCTGAAGCGTAATTGAAACATTCATTCCTAAATGAAAAAACCAAAGATGTAGTTATATTTAGCGTACTGACATGCTTTGGCCGCAAATCACACAAACACAAATTAAAGAAACACTCAACGACGAGAACAAGCGGCAAACATCATTTTTCAAGTGCGTAATGCGTAGCCAGTAGTGAAGTAAGCGTACTTGTCTCCACAATTCTGAAAGCAGAATTTTGCACTGCCGAGCATTGTGGCCCCTGTAACTACGCCAACAATCAGTATTGTTACAATATATTTAGCGTGTTAGATTCTTGCAACGTGACAGTCTCTGTCTGTCTGTCTGTCTGTCTGTCTGTCTGTCTGTCTGTCTGTCTGTCTGTCTGTCTGTCTGTCTGTCTGTCTGTCTGTCTGTCTGTCTGTCTGTCTGTCTGTCTGTCTGTCTCTCTCTCTCTCTGTGTGTGTGTGTCTGCCTGTCTGATACATTATCTCAGAAAATATAAGTAAAAGTTATAGTCCGCATCTCGCGGAGACAATCTTTGACGAAGACGAGATGACCACGGCTCTCAGCCAAGCTCCACACCTCCAACATAGCCAACGTACTACCTTCACCAACGGAATTTCGGGTTCTCAGAAAACACCAAAGTTTACAAACTGCTTAAATATCATCGAGTGCACGGCTGAGAGCTAAAGGAATTATACCGTGCTTAGCGGAACCAAATTGAGTACGCGTCAATTAATCCGGGAAAAGCAGGGGACATAGTTGAAAATTATATCTGTTGTTTCATGCTTGGAATGTAAAACAGTACAAAAGAGAGACGAAAATCGAGGACCAAGGACGACAAGACACGACCTCGTCTGTCTTTTTGCGCTGTTTTCATATCCCAAGCATGAATCACCAACTAGCCCAACCGTCTGTTCTACTGTTGTCTCACCCTGCAGCTCGTTTCGCAACAGGCCTGAACGCATCATACCGTGCCATAACTTTGGATATAACATGACCCTGCAATTCGCAGTTGTCAGTGGAATGCCGAAGGGCATCCCAACAGACTGCGTTATAGAGATTACCACCGGGGATGTGATTTAATGTGGAAGAAAGGAAAGGAAATGTGTTGCAGAAGCTTTTACCCGTCATTCTCGTTCACCGTGTGCCAAGCCTTCCTTTTCTGGTATTCCTATTGATAACGTCTAAAAACGTATTATTTTGTTTCGATACAGGCTAATAGGCTAAACATGCCGCTAGTTCTGTGGCACAGAAATGTTTTCCTTGAATTATGCCTGAATTCACGATTTCCTCCGATAAGGTCGGGTGCAAAGAATAAACGAATAAAGAAAATCACCATAGGCAAGTTTGACGTATGCATGGGTTTGAGAAATTGGCCGTGCGGTCACCTGCAGATGAAGCCTCATCACCCGTTGCGAAGCAGAGCCTACACTGTTTAACACTGCCTGGGGCAACTGGACGAAATTACCCTCATACGCATCAAGAAACTCGTTCTCTGTACCTAACTCTAAGCAGTACAGCTGAGTTCTGTCAATCGAAGAGTACACACGAAAATGGAGTGAAAAACTGCCCGAGGCCCCATCGCTTCCTGCCAGCCCACGCTGCAAAGTAGGTGCATAAACAGCTCAGTAGTGAATAAGTACCCTTGTCACAAATTTAATGGAACTTTTGATTACGTGTTCGCTCCCTACAGGAGTGCAAAACAGTTAACGTGGCATTAACTCAAATCACTGCTATCTTCTCTACTAGAGGCAGCGTTATCTCGCACCATTTACCTTGTTCAGCGTTCCGTTCAACCCTTTAGTCATAAACTGGCGGCGCTAAAAGCGGTTCATCAGCTCGTAACTTTAGGTCACAAAGATTTCGCACTTCAGAATTACAATATATTAGGCCGGAGACGGGAAAAAATTGAAATCGTCCATTTAGTAAAGACGATATCTTGAAAGCTGCCCCCTCTTCCCACCTCTTTTTATGCACAATAGGTGTGAAGAAGGAGGTTCACTTAAATGTGAAACATTTCTTAGCGAATTTCCGCCACTTTGAGTCTATCTATCTATCTATCTATCTATCTATCTATCTATCTATCTATCTATCTATCTATCTATCTATCTATCTATCTATCTATCTATCTATCTATCTATCTATCTATCTATCTATCTATCTATCTATCTATCTATCTATCTATCTATCTATCTATCTATCTATCTATCTGTCTATCTGTCTATCTGTCTGTCTGTCTGTCTATCTATCTATCTATCTATCTATCTATCTATCTATCTATCTATCTATCTATCTATCTATCTATCTATCTATCTATCTATCTATCTATCTATCTATCTATCTATCTATCTATCTATCTATCTATCTATCTATCTATCTATCTATCTATCTATCTATCTATCTATCTATCTATCTATCTATCTCTCTGTCTGTCTGTCTGTCTGTCTGTCTGTCTGTCTGTCTGTCTGTCTGTCTGTCTGTCTGTCTGTCTGTCTGTCTGTCCACCGACAACTTCTATCGAGAATGGTATCGATACCAAAATTGGTATAGCATAACATGACTGTATGACAAGTATTTGTGACTAGTCATAACATGAAAATTATGACATGCATGTCATGAAAATGATGATTAACATTTCGTGGTTTTGCTGCTCTTGCGTTCGTTTGGTTACATGACAAATTGTGAAACTGATATGGTATGACATGATTGCATGGTGAACATAAGTGACAGAGCCTAGCTTGGAAATGATCACATGCATGTCATGTAAGTCGTGACTACACACCATGCTCATGGTGTGCTCAAGGTCGTTTCGCTAGCTTCACATGTACCATATTCAGTATTACGGAACGTGGATGAATGACGAAGGTATGTGACTGGTGTAATTATGATAATCATAAAAAGCGTGTCAAGTAAGAACATGGCTACATGCTACACTCATAGCACGCTCGTGGCCGTTTCGCTAGCTCCTCATATACCAAATTTGGTATCATGTGACGTGACAAGACAACGATGGTAAATGACACGTCCTAACATGATAATCATGATATGCGGGTAATGTAAAACATGACTACATGCTACGCTCATAGCGTAGTCGTGGCCGTTTCGCTAGCTCCTCATATACCAAATTCGGTATCAAGTGATGTGAATGGACGACGAATGTAAATGATACGTCCAAACATGATGATCATGACATGGAAGTCATACGGCATAATTTACGTCCGCCTTGTAACGGTGTGCTGATTTTAAGTGAAATATCAACTTTCCTCCTTCGTGCTGCCAATTTGTTTGTGTGTTACGATTACCGTTTTGCGGCACATGAACAATCATCAGGAAAAACAAATTAGCGCATGGCGAAAGCGCTAGCCAAAGCAAACGTCGAAAAAGATTGGGCAGGAAATCAACGTGAGAGGTGGAGTTAACAACAAGCGCCTGACATCTGCCCAGACAAACGCGCGTTATGAATGAAGCTGATCATCGAACTCATTCAATTTTAAAAATGTGCACTCAATTTTATTTCTAGTAATCCATTGTATTTGAAGTAATGAACGGTGCAATTAAATTGGACGCGTACACATTGCGTAATCCACATAAAGAGAGCACAGGTCAATTCGAAATCATTAAGTGTTGTTCCGTACGCCAATACCATAAATAATTGTGTGAGGCTATGTAATGAAATACCCACTATTGAAATGGATCATATATTTATGGCAAAGATAGTGCAGATCTAGAATCATTACATCCTGATGAGCTACTTCCCATTCAGTGAGAACGTTTGCAGCTACATTTTGATTACTTTTTATGAGACCCCTTGCAGGGGCAGTTTCGTTCGGGAAGTGATGTAACTGCGCCAATTTTTAGTGTTGCTGTCAGGATGAAGAAATCCTGCACACTGCTTTTACATTTAAGTACAATACATCAATATGAAACCGGAGTTGCAAGGCTTAGCAGGAGATACTCTTAACATCGCATGCCTTAACAGATAAACTTCGGCGAATATGAATTCACAAGATGCAAGAACAAATACAGCTAAAACATTTTTTTTCCAGAGAATTGAGCCATAAAAATACCTGTAAAAACCGCCTTTTTATGCATCTTTATTAAACGAGCAAATGAACTAGAAGTGAGCCGTAAAAGTAGCGAAAATTTGTAGCAACATCAAGGAACTCAGCTCATCCTTAATAATTGAGGCATGTAATTTATTATTCAAAAAGCGTAGTGACAACTTTACTCAAACGACACCAATGATAAGCAAAAACGCAGGATGCCGCCGGCGGTGTAAACAACGTGGCCGGGTATAAACCATTGTTCTTCTGGGATACCAATACATATTATTCTGTGAGTGTGCTCTCTGTTTCATTACTTGATAGATCTACTACTGCTCTTCATACCAAATGGGCTTAACGCATGACAACCATACATTCTTCCGGCTTTCCACTAATAAGACACAAAACCTCACGCAGTACTGCTGCTATAAAAGGGTGTCGTTATGAATTCTCCTTGTTCATTTTCAAGGAATATTTTTAGATTTGAATAAAGCGAAATAAATGTGAGCCCCCGCATGACTACGGTTGCTCTTCTATGCCTCAATTAGGTGCTAAGCCGTGTGAATCGCAGCACTGCCAATGGCTTCGCACGACTCATCCAGCAGTTCCCTGCATATGGTTAACATTCATGCTTATAGTCTTTATTCTATCTCAACAGTCTATCTCAGAAACGGGTGTCAAGTAGTAAGAAAGAAGTCACCCTGCCAGTGCCACCTGCGACAAAAGGGCCTTTACATGGACCGGCAAAACTTTCTTGTTTATTCAGGATGGTCTACTTTTGAGTAACAAGCGAAATGCAACAAAGGCCTCTTCTTAAAGCTCTTTTCCACACTTTGTTGGGTAAGAACATGTGACGGCCGTCTTCTTCCTTTTTTGAAGTTGAGGGTTATGGTCGTATAAAAATTTAGTATTAGTCTTGGTAATCATAAGTTGGCTTGTGTAAAACTCACTAATAGTTATTAAGTTTAGGCATTATTGCGACTTTTTCTCCTCCGCCTATTTCAACGCTGCCATTGCTCCATATTCCATTATTTTAATCCATAAAAGAGATTCGTTGTCCTTGCCTTGCGTGCGCTTCAGCAAGATAAAGATGAGCCTTTGCCATTACTTCAGTTCTGAACCAATTAAGGACCTCTATCTAGGCTTAAGCCTTCACAAGTTTAAACGAAGCTGAAATTATTGATTACTATTATATACTCACAACGCACCTGCGTCTCAAGGAAGTACGCTGGAAAGTTTGTAAGCTAAACATTTTTGTTGCATTTCTCTTCAAATAATGAAAAAAGACGTAAAAACACAGCAGAGCAGGCTGGGAAGAAACAATGAATGGGTATCTGCTCTTGACTGCGTCTGTGAGCAGCAGTTAGTTTTTCTAAAAAAATTTCAAAGATACCTTTAATCAATATTGTATATGTTAGTATTCCAAGAATCTTCTGAAATAGCTCAATAAAAGTGTTTAAAGACGACCCTGCATCGCGCACGTTTCAGCGCCCAAGCAGCTGAGGCACACGAATGCATTTAGAGGCTTTTTTTTAAGAAATGGCGCAACTTTGCGTTGAGGTAGTAATAAAAATGTGTATGATACCATCTTTATTACTCTTGAACCGGTGTAATCACCGATAAAATGCAAACTTACAACCAGGTGCTGAAAAGAGGGTGAGCGAACTGACTAACCGACCAACCAACCAAGCGACCGACTGACCGACTGACCGACCGATCGACCGACGGACGGACGGACGGACGGACAGACGGACGGACCGACGGATGGATAGATGAACGGATGGACCGACCGACCGACGGACTGACCAACAGACAGACAGACAGACAGACAGACAGACAGACAGACAGACAGACAGACAGACAGACAGACAGACAGACAGACAGACAGACAGACAGACAGACAGACAGACAGACAGACAGACAGACAGACAGACAGACAGACAGACAGACAGACAGACAGACAGACAGACAGACAGACAGACAGACAGACAGACAGACAGACAGACAGACAGACAGACAGACAGACAGACAGACAGACAGACAGACAGAAACTATCTAACGTTATGCCAGGAGATATCTTCGTGCAATGTTAAGGCCCAGCTTTAGCGAGACCATCGTATTCAGCGTGTTTTCAACCGGAAATAAAAAGATTACTTATATTCTTTCGCATCCATGACCAGCATCTGGGGACATTAGGGATCCTTCTTGTGCGTGCCCCAGCCTTTGACGGAGGCGCGCAGCATTGAGGCTCCCTGTAGGGACATTGTACAGTTACTCAATATGCTACTTGTAAGGAGCATATGCAGTGGCTCTAGAGGACACATCCATGTAGCGCAATCTCTAGTCTGTGACAGTGATGACCTGCCTTAACTGAACGGAAAATAGGCAAAAATTATATCAATTGAAAAAATGCCAGCTATCAAAAACGACTGCCGGCTTTACACAGCAAAGACTTATTTGAATGATCTTGCAGTGGGACACTGTACGGGAGTACAGTGTCCCACTGCAAACTGCGCGGCTATCAATAGTGCTTAACACAATGCGGATTGTGTTTGTCTAATGAGTGGTGTTCAATTGTCCTTGCAAGCCAGATGCTTTGTATTGCGATTATGCAATATTACCAGGATATTCCATAATGTGTCTGCTGTAAATAAACATGTGTCATTATAGCAAAATAGATTTTTTTTCAAAAGATCTGATTTTTTCGCCTATTTTCTATTCAGATACCTTTGCAGCCACCGAGAGAGTGCGCCACGCACAAATATCCCCGAATTCTCAGAATAATCATCACATATTGTATCCACGCAGAATGCATAAGCTGTGCGCTTTAGAAAAGCAGACGTTGAAGTGCGGCGAAAGTTGCACGCTAGCGCCAAGGCTTGACAATGGCACACGAACAAAGCCATAATTAAGTGTCTTTATCGCTCATATAATGTATATTCCGTCAATATATTGGGGCGTGAAACGCATTGTCTCATTTTGTTGTCCGATAACTGTAATTTCAATGAACAGAAACAGTAGTGAAATCAATCCATAAGTAGCTCGTGAAGCCATGCGCGTGAGTGAAACGTCACTCATAGCTTATTATTTGCATTATGCCTGTTAACACGTGACGCGATTTAGTTTCTTTAAACTATCCATGAAACACTTGTGGAGGTAGGCTGCTTTAGAGCCGGCTACGTTATGTTAATATTAGTGATGTTTTTAAAAAAGAAAGAAAAACACCAGAAAAGCAGAAATAATGAGATAATTCGAAAAAAAATCTAATGTACGTCGGCCGCAAAAGTTTACGTGGACTGCATGCAGCGCATGATGGAGCGACGAAAAGCTCACAAAAAAGTACATTGCTGCGCCACCTACCGTCACATGGCGTGGTGTGGATGCAATCGGCCGTGGCATTGCTGATTAGGAACTAATCACAAATAGACTAGATGTAGGAGTACAAAAGTGGAAATCGATAGAAACTCCTCCGGAGTTGGTTCCACGTGATATAAGGTCGTTTAGTTAGCGATTCGTGCACAGTTGAATAGGAAAGTCTGGTCAATCTATACCATTGCGCAATTTCATGATAAGACACCGTACAGGTGCGGGTGGACCACCTAATTTTCTCCGTATCAATCTCCGTTCCGGTCTAGGTTGGGTTCGAGAGGCCAAAGCTCGAGCCTGATGGTGGACGGCTTCATTACCAGGGAGTGAAGAGTGCCTGGGGCCCGAATAATTGTGGCAGTGTGGTGGTTAGCATTCTGATTCAGAATTTTATTAGTTCGAAAATGCATCCATTAGTATAATCGGGAGTTGCGCATTTAGAATCCCCGAACATGCATGCTTTGGCAGCGTTCAATATGGCCAACATGATATCCATTTGCTCTGCCTTCTTTGGATCTATTGTTTTGATTGCTTCACCCAATGTGACTAGCCCTGCGTAGCTCACCTCAGGAACCGAGATACCCAGACTTCCCTGGATTGCGGCCTACGTTAACGTCCACTATTTTCTGATTGCTTTCAAAGTGAGTGTGCAAGACCTTGGTCCGTTCTATTCATCTTTTAGTGTGAAAGGCAGGACTCATATTACGATGTGCTGGGGAGAATGTGGAGGTGCGCTCTCTAAACAGATGATCTATTGGTTTTGGGAGATGACGCAGATGTGTAATGGATGCCGGCTTCTGAAAGAGTACAGCGACCAGCTGAAGTTATTGATAAGCTATCGTACAGCGTGCGGAGGTGGGTTTTCACCATCTCTTCTAGCGTCATCGATCTTCCGCGCGATGATTTGTTGAGTTTAGAAAAAGTCCTTACCAATTAGGAGTACCAGTTACTCTACTGTGGGAGAGTCGAAACCCCTCCCGAGCAAGAGGGAGAATGTGTCGGCGTTTCTGACTCTGCCTGCGCTATGCCGGGCTGGGTTACTTGTCTGTCATCCGACGTTGACAACACAGTATCACAACCTCATGGCTTGATCAAGCAGGCCCGAAGTATGTTTTCGTGCAATATGAAACAAGAGAAGGGTCGTGAGGACTTGGCACTAAGCGTGTGAGATTAGTGGTATACGATGTTGCGCTGTTAATGTGAACGGGAGTACAGTGTCAATTCACACATACGGCGGCCTCGTTCCGATAAGAACGAAGTGCGAAAAAAGCGCAGAAAACAAAAAAACGCCCACGTACCTATACAAGATGATTCTTCTTGACCTGGTCTATTTCATTCAGCTGAACTGTTGTTCCAAAGTATCAAATTTTAATGAGGTTTCCGGCAGAACTGTCAGAAAAAAGTAAACTTAACGGCCTGTGTATTTTTGGATGTGTTGCTATGAAAAAAGATACAGTAACGATATTTACGTAATACTATACGAAGAAGGATCACCTTGAAAAGAAGTATATTACGCTGTTAAAAGCTCTGATTATCATTCAGCATATCAAACGTAAGTAGTAAAAGAAATTCATAATGAGTATAAAAGTTATAAGAGTTTGTAACCACGCCAAATGCTAATATTTCCCCCTCCCCCTTCCTGGCTTAGACATGACGAACTCGCCGCTCCAAGTTGTGAAATTTTGCCTATATAAGGCAACATTTCAAAACTGTCGGCAGTGATGTTTGCGATTTCCGTATTAAATTATAGTGGGTGGTGCACATCAAAACACGGGATGAACCTTCAAATTTTTTTTCCTTCGTGAATTTTTATCAGAAAAAGTATAAAATCAGATAGCAGTAGTAATAGACTTTTATTCAGCCAAATTTACAGGCCGGACATTTCGACCGCCTGTGCGACCAGTCGACGCTTTTCTTCTTCCCCTTCGGCGCCGATCCAGTCGAGCCAGGAGGTGATAGAAATGAATGGGGGAGGGTAATAGCTGGATTGCTGAGCAGTTTGGCAGTAAAACAGGCAGTGTTACAGGTCGGCAGTACGGAGAGGCGCAATTGGGACAGCAGTGGTTAGATCTATATTGATAATGGAAACGATAAGTAGTGACAAAGCTATCGCTTAATAAAGTTTGGCAATACTTTTTTCATTCAGTTTGACGTTAACGAACGCTTGGTGATGAATTCTAAGCTCCTATTATACCGTACTTCGTAAACCTGCCATGCTTTTGTCATGCGAAGCACTGTAAATTAATTTTTCGAAAAAAAAGTCAAACAAAAATGACGCCTATGCTTCACGAGACCTGATGTCCATGCGGCGTCATGTGCGGGCATCCAACAGCGCCTAATAAAACGTCGAACTAGTCTATCAAGTTGCTGTCAGCAACTTCTGAAGCATCCTTAATACGTTGATTGATATGTGAGGTTTAACGTCCCAAAACCACTGTATGATTGAAAGACGCCGTAGTGGAGGACTCCGGAAATTTCGACCACCTGCGGTTCTTTGACGTGCACCCAAATCTGAGCACACGGGCCTACAACATTTCCGCTTCCATCGGAAATGCAGCCGCCACAGCCGGGATTCGAACCCGCGACCTGCGGGTCAGCAGACGAGTACCTTAGCCACTAGACCACCGCGCACAGCCGGGATTCGAACCCGCGACCTGCGGGTCAGCAGCCGAGTACCTTAGCCACTAGACCACCTCGGCGAGGTATCCTTAATACGTTACTGTTATTTTCTTTCCAAGTAAGAATTCCGGTATGCTGACCTCATATTTGGCGGAAAATAACCGGCTATCTTAGTTGTTGAATTAATGACCATTTCTACAAACCCTTACAGGCACAATGTTTTCTTGAAATAACTAAAGGGAAATCTGGCGCTGCAATCGTTCAGCTACCGTGAGAATTATGGGTAGTACATGGATTTGCCCATTATTCGTGCTTGAGGTTTGGAACACACATGTGGCTTCGTATATTCTCGTGTTTTCGCATTTGTTATGGGTGAAAAAATACGTCATTGTGAGGTTGGCGAACTCATTAGGATTGATGAGACTAATAGGCTAATAGTGTGAAGTGGAACTGCTGAACATTTGCTGATATTTATCTTCTGACGAAGCAACTCCTGGCCGCACAAAGCCAAATGGAACCGGAAGAACGAAGATTAGACAAATCCGTGTACTACCCATCATTCAAATGCTGTCTGAAGTACCGCTTGTTGCACTCCCACAAACACAAGTGCCAGAGTTCCCTCCAGTAAGCATTGTAGGAAACTATGCCCACAGGCATGGTCAATGCAATGTCTATAAACCTTTGTACGAAGTCCTGTTTTTTTTACTACAACGCTATGACTTATCTGTGAAGACACAATTCGAATAAAATGAGATTAAAAAACGCAGACGTAACTGGCACGTGGTGCACTAGAAAAAAAAAACTGCAACCAGCAGCCATTTCTAGCGAACGTTTGCCTAGGCATACTGTTACTATCGCAGGAAAGCCCCCAACGTCGTCTAGCCGCTGTGGTGCTCGACTGTGGACCCTCATGTCTCGGAATCGAATCCCTGCCACTGCACCCGCATTTTCATGTAGGCGAAAATCCATAAGACCCGTGCGCTTGGAGTTGCGCGTTAAAAAACACCTGGTGGTTGAAATTTCCGAAGCCCTCCACCACGATGTCTCTCATGGTCATAGGTGGTTTTGGAACGTTAAACTTTAACAATCATTATTATGCTACAGAAAAAGTGTTGCTAATCAGCAGGCCTCGATTTTCGGGTTATGCGTGGTGAAAAAACACATAGAGGCTGATGGTAATGATTAAACTCTTTTTCTAGCATATGTAGATGCAATATAAGGCTCCTTTTTCTCGGTTACCAAGCGTATACTTCTTTGAGACGTTCCGAATCTAGGGCCCCGAGCATAAACCACACCCTACTGAAAGCGAAAAGCGAACTTCGTACGCCGGCGGACCTCTCTTCGCTTCGTTTCACGAGTAGTCATTCGTCATTCTGAGCACTTCAAAGCGAGGCTCGTTCTGAATTACGGCTCGATCATCCATCACACTTAGCGGAGACCAGACTGTACATCTCTCAAATCATAGGGCCAACACCGTGGTGCACGACGTACTTAACTAGAGCCTAGAGCTTTTTAGAAATCTCACCTGAACACACTTCGCAGGTACCAAAACACGTTGTCACGTCGTGCGTACGTACGTCTTTCTTTCATAACGTTGCTCGTAGTGATAACATATATATATATATATATATATATATATATATATATATATATATATATATATATATATATATATATATATATATATATATATATATATATATATAGCAGCTGTCTGTGTTAGAGCACTTTCCTGCTACGCACAATATCAGATTCGACTCCGCCTCGATCCCCAGAGTTTTATCATCAACATCCATCGTCTTTTACCAGTAATAAATAGCTCGTGTTTCAACATCAAAACTGTTATTAGTCTAGGTTTTTATGTCTCGGGGTGTTGGTAACGTTGATCCTGGATGAGTGTATGTGATAGAAATTTGATAAATCCTTTCACTCAGCATTGTTTCACTAAAAAATGAAGAATAAAACCGCTCATCAAAGTAGTAAGCACTGCTGCGTGGCCCATCAGAAAGCTATCATTATCAAAAGTGCGTATGTATCACAAATATTTGGTGAATCCCATATAACCACCAAAGGTTCAACGAAATATGAAGGCAACGGTTGATTCTCCTTTGTAGACTTTTTTATAAGAGTGGTATGGCAAAGATGCAACTAGAGCTATGCTGCCACTTCGTGTCTTGACGAAGGACGTTCAGTAAAAAGAAGGGATACACAACATATCTGAAAGTCTTGCAAAGCGTAGGAATGCGTAGGATTGGCGTAGGAAGGTCCACGTGCTTTGCTTTTTCAAGTGTGCTTGCTAAGTGGAACTCACTGTTTTTTTTTTCGCTGATATAACCGACGCCTCTGACACCAGCACTTCCACGGTCCAGGCTATTCGGTGCTATCTCGCATAATTAGGCAAGAATTTACTGAGCTGGAAGCCGTTCATTCCGAAAAGAAATGACATTTCGCAATGTAAAATTATGTTAACTGGCCAATATTATTAGGTTGGGAAACTACATGGACGCTCAATTCTAGTTAAATATTATTGGTAAGAGCCATGAAGACGACATGACAAGCGAGCGTACACGTAAGCACACGCACTCATTCAACATGAAAAAAAATGTATTCAGCGTCAAATAAACAAGACGCTCTCTATTTTGGCTCCGCTTCTTAGTTTTCACTACACCTCCTTATAAGAAAAAAAGAAAAATTACTGGAAAGGTACGCACCACCGCGGTGGTCTAGTGTCTAAGGTACTCATGCAGCTGCTCACCAGCAGGTCGCGGGATCAAATCCCAGTTGCAGCGGCTGCATCTTTGATGGGGGCGAAAATGTTGTAGGTTTGTGTTTTCTTGTTTCTGCTTAAGCAAGTGATCCTATTGTCTTTTTTGTAACATTATATGTGCGTCGTAGTAGTAATAAATTTAGTTGAAAGTCTGCGCTCGTCCTCGTCTCTTGTGTTACTTGTCGGAAGTTTTTGCGCTGAGAAGTTCACTAATGCTAACGCAGTTGTATATTTAAAAAAAGAAAGCAAGAAACGTTTTTACTGATCAGTGATATGTAGAAAATCTATTCTTTCTTTCCAAATTTTTCGACCCATGTGACCCAGGTGATCCATACATCAGCCTGCCAAAAACAATACGACGTTACAGAGTAGAATAAATTCGAAGGATTGTGTGACGAGGGGTATACGTATGTGCCTAGTGTGACCGTCAAAACCACAAGCGGATGAAAATACCAACAGAATGTGAACTCACCACAAAAAAGTACTCTTCCAGCCAACTTTAGCGTTTCTCTTCCGGCCCTGGTATGAAGTGTGCTTTTTTCTGCTCTTATTTCGCCGAAATACTTCGGAGAAAAACGAAGAGCTTTGATTTTTTCAACTTAATTCATAAAAATAGTTCATGAACTATATCAAATATCTGCTTAGGCAGAGCTTATCAGAAGAAAGCCACGTGAAATCTACACAAGGCTCGAAACATATAAAAAAAGAGAAGGAATGTAGGTACGGTGTAGAGGTAAACGAAACGACGTCCAGTTGGCATCTATGTTGACAGGCAAGATAACAATTATGTCCGGTGTTACCACTAATGTACCTGATGTTAACTTGCATAGTAGCCAATAAAATGTGCCAAAAGTGTTTTTCACGACACGTGCCTATTCTGTAGTTAAGTCTTTGAATGTTAGTGCTTTTACCATTGCTTATCCATTGCTTCTACCACCAACAGATCGTTAGGTGACACGGTGAGATTGTCCTCTTGAGCTACGCGCGGTTAAGGTTGTTTAGATTATTTCCACGAGCCGCGGGAAAAGTGTTCTTACCCTTCCAGTATCGAAAGCTGTCCGAACTAAGAACAAAAAACGAAAACGAAAAGGTGTCATATAAAAGTAACGCCCTTATCGAGTTCTTTGCGGGGAAGCTCAAGACATTGACATGAATGGATGAAGTTCCTTCTCAATACTCAGCTTCGATATCAGAGTCGTAAGGGACACTATTAACTTATGTGGCATACGTAGAGCAGCAAAAGGAACTCCTTAAACTACTCAAGAAGAGAAAAACCACACGACAGGCCGGTGACAGAGTTACTGATGAATAGTTGTGAAACTTTCAAGCGCTAAGCAGTTGAGTAGCGCAAAAAAACATAATGTGCTTAGAAGAATCACGGGCGCAAAAGATGTTCAGTGCGCTATATAAAGTTAAGATTTCCCGAGCCACACTTTGACAATATTTGTTTATATTCGTAAAGAAAGATATATAAAACGATGTGTTTGTATATTGAGCTCTTTGGAGTAACGTGAAGCTTGTTAAGGAAATGAAAATTTTGGCGCCGCGTCCAAGGCGTGAGTTGAACCAATAAATATCCCAACAAATAGCCAACAAATATTGTGCTTTGTGCTCTGCTATTGATGATGACGG
>WOVY01011407.1:0-13835 GCA_013436015.1 Rhipicephalus annulatus
TCTGCCCGCAATGTTTTGAACGACGGAACGTTCTCGTGGCGGTATGTATTCATAGTTTTTTTTTTTTCTGAGATGAAGCCTTCTCACTGACGATGTCGGCGGCGAGAAAGTGCTCCTTTAATTCGGACTGGGGCGAACCCGAACGTTTTCGGATAATGCAAGCTGGATTAGGCCGTGCAGAATGATCCTCACAGTGCTCATTGCACACACTGTGCTGCAAAAATGTTTTCTTTAAGCAACATGGGAGGAATTGCAGTTTCCAGTCACGCGTCCAGCAAGAAGCATCTTGCTGGTTTGAAGTGTCGGTCGAGCGCCTCGCAAACTGGTATGTTGTCCTTTTTTACGCCAGCGACGAACGCTTCGGGCCAATGTAGCGAAGACCGGACAGTCACGCCCCCACCCACAAGTGCGAAGACATCGACGCGGCTTTTCTTCTGAAGAGCGCTGTGACAAGGCCGAAATAATGTGGTGCTTAAACGCGTAGCGACTCACGCATCTTTTCGGTCAACAGCGCGTCGGCCTCGCTCTTCCCTCTCATGTTTCCGGGATGTGAAGTCGCTGAAGAACTTCATCTAGGGAAGGACAAGGTAGGGTATGCGATTTGCCACGGTATTGAGCCTTACTTTCGTAAGAATCTTCTATCAAGCGTTGCCGGTAGCCGTTCTTAGTTGTTTCATTTGACGAGTCGCTGAACAAAGTGACCCAAAAGCAACAGATGGATGTGCTCGTCCGATATTGGGATGACACTACTGATGGCACTGTGAAAACGCAGTACCTAACTTCATGCTTCTTGGGGCACACGTGTGCGGAGGACCTGGCATCTGCATTCGGGAAGGCCACAGAAGAGCTCAAGCAAGCCAAGATACTACAAGTTTAAATGGATGGGCCGAATGTGAACATGAAGTTCCTGAGGTCACTGAAGCAGGAACTCCAGGAGTTGATGAGAGTCACAATATCCTAGATATTGGAAGTTGCGGGCTGCACGTAATGAATGGAGCATACAAGGCAGGTCTTGCTGCAACTGGCTGGGATGTGATAGGCTTTCTTCGCAGCAGCTACAACTTGTTCAAATGTGTGCCTGCACGTCATGCTGACTACGTCACCTTTACAGGAAGTGCACTATTTCCCCTCAAATTCTGTGCTGTCAGGTGACTCGAAAATGGGAAGGTAATCACCAGGGCGTTAGAACATCTTCCTAACCTGGTGAAGTTTGTGGAGGGCTCTGTGAGGGCAAAGAAGCAGCCTACATGCTCTAGCTACAGTGCTGTTGCGAACGCAATGAGGGATCAGCTGTTGCCAGTAAAACTGGCCTTCATGCTGTCAATTGTGAGGAACTGGAGCTATTTTTGGCAGAATTTCAGACTGACAATCCAACGGTGCCCTTTCTTTCAACTGCACTGCACAATATACTGCGGTCACTGCTTGCAAGGATTGTCAAGAAGGAAGTGCTTGTTGCTGCAGACACACCCGCGAAGTTGCTCAAGATTGACTTATAAAAGCTTGAGAACTGTATACCCGTACCTACCTCGACATTGGGTTCGCTGCAAAGAATCAGCTCCGCAAGGTGCCCAAAATGCCACAGCTTACTTTGCACCAATTCAAGAAGAACTGTGTTGCCTTTTTAAAGCATGCTGTCAGAAGGTGGTGGAGAGGTCACCATTGAAGTACAAGCTAACAAGGGGTGCCAGCGGTTTGGACCCCACATTTGCATTGTCTCCGGAGGCTGGCCCAAAACGATTGACCCTGGCACTTGAAGTGCTGTCAGAGCAGCAGTGGATGACTGGTCTGCAAGCAGAGCGGGCCCATCGTTCTTACATAGAGGTCTGTTTATCGAGCCTCAACCAAGAAAAATTGAAAAATTTTGACACGAAAGAGCAGAGGCTGGACGTTCTGTGCCAGATCTCCGCTCACATGATCACAAAGAGCTGCTGTCTTTTTATCAAGTTCATCCTCTGTTTGTTTCACGGCAACGCTAACGTAGAAAGAGGCTGCTCGGTCAACAAAGAATGCCTCGTCGAAAACTTGAAAGAAGACTCGCTGATAGCAGAACGACTGGTGCATGATGCCGTGTTGGCGGCAGGCGGCGTGGAAAAAGTTCTAATTACTGACAAGATGCTGCAGATGGTTCGGAATTCCTACAGCGTCTTCAGAGAGGAACTGCAGAAAAAGAAGGCAGAAAGACGAGTGGAGTCAGGTGTTCAGAAGAACAAGAAAAGAGTGGCTGCTCTTCTCAAAGAACTGGAAGAAAAGAAGCGAAGGCTGCTTAGTGACTCGCTGACGAAAGCTAGTCTCCTGAAAGAAAAAATAGATGCTCTAAGAAGTAACAGATGAGTTCTTCAAGAACTCTGTGTGCAGTGGCTGACACAAACAGCAGAAGCCGATGTGGTTTGCATAGACTTGTGCAATAATACTCTAGTCAGCGACTACAATTTGCGGTATGAATTATTTATGTTTGCGCTCTAAATAAAACAATGTTTTGTCGTCTGCACTAATGATCTTACATGTATGCCGCCTATGCAGGGGGTCAGGGAATTTCACTTGAACTTGTCCAGGGAAACCTGGAAAAGTCAGGGAATCTTAAATAATAATTGCTGGACACCCTGCGAATGCTGTTGAGGACAGGACTCACTCCGTTCGCGCTTGTGTCAAGGTTGTTCTGCATTCTGGAGCATGTTCTTAGAGTTGCATTATGAAAAATTAGAAGAATCTTCAATTCAAGTCCTTCACACGCACATCTTTGAATCCAAGTTTTTAATAAGTTTTTTTTCATAACGAAATATAAAAAATAACAAGCAACAAAAAATCTGCATTTAATCGGTTCACCAAGCTCGCCTGATAAATTGTAAGCCCTCAAAAGGCCCATGCAGTTCTGCTATTAAAATGGCATAAGAGGTGTGTAAGAACATATATATACTTGGCATCCTTAAATAACTCCAACAAAGTGCAAGTGTTCAAAAAGGCATCAGCGCAAAGAAAGACTGACGGTATTTGATATGCAGGGAGTTGTGGAGTAATGGGGTCTGTCCGGATCCCATGAGCGCAGTGCAAGAAGTGGGCTTAGGAAAATTGCGTGAGCGCCCACGAAGTGCATTGCAAGTGCTTCAACTGGAACAACTGAAAAATTAAATATTTTCACACTGTCTTGTTTTGCCCCACAGACTGGGACAAAATTGGGACCTGGTACAATTTTTATTTCTTTTTTATGAAGAACTTTCGATCTGTGGCAGCATGGTCATGTTTCTGTGGCACATGCCTTATACCCAAAGTAATGTTCCTGCACTAACATTTAACCCTTTACTGTCTAATGCTGTGAATTCGCAACATAACGAAAAACTTCGAACAAGGAAAGTCACGAAATGCAAGCCGCCTTTAATGCCAGCTGTGAAGTACTGACGAGAAACGTATATGTCGCCATGAAAATGTAGTGCTAGCTTGTGTTAGATATTTATGCTAGAACCAATTGTTTTGTAACTGATGGCAGAGAGCACAAAGCGCATGCAAGAGAGCTTACTTCTTTGTTCCCTTTCCACCTGGATGACGCGAGTACTGTCTTCAATATTTTTGTTTTCCTCATGTGAACACGCTCAAGACATGGCACACGACAGTTGCATAATTCTGATTATGTTTTTCCTTCGAATGGGTCCTCGCTTCTGTGGCATTGTGGAGACATTAAGACATACATAAAGTATGCATAAAGATGCATTTCAGATAATTTAACTTGGAATCATTTAACAGTTGCCTATTAAGGCTTGGAAAATTAAGACGATTTCTATTTTATACGGCAGTTTTCATTATTCAGGCATTGAAGGGTTAATAGGAACAAGTAAAATAAAAACTTCTGTTCACTATTTTTAATTTTTGGCCGGATTTTGCCTTACCCTGGTAACACAAATCAGGCGTAGTCTTTGTGCTACGAGCTTGAATGCACTAGTGGCTTTGTTTGTTGCTGTTTTGCTTTTGTCTAAACAAAAGAATGGAACTGTTGTGAGTTCTGTGACGTGATTTGAATAGAGGAGCCCAAAAAGTCTCTATGTGCTTGAAATGAAACTGCTGAACATGCGCTGAGTTTTGTTTCGTGACAAGTAGCTTCAACCCATGTGAAGCCAGACAGAGCGATTGCATGAAGAATAGGCAAATTTGTGTATTACCCACACTTCCCGTGCTCGACAAAGTGTCGAGCATTGCAGCTCCCATAGCAGTGAAGGAAAGTGACATCTTAATTTTTTTTAGATACATTGAAGCCGGAAATGTACTGTTTTGAAGCAGTCTTAAGTGTTTCTGCCGCACATCAAAGCATCTCGTAAAAGTTATTATTTAATATAAAATATATCTTACAGAAAAGCAATGTAAATTTCAAGAAGCAAACAATTAAAAATGGCTGGTTATAAAAAAAAGTGCTGTCAAATGAGCGACATATTTAAAATATTAGTACTTGTAGCAGAAATCAAATGAAACTGGTAAAGCTGAGCACCACATTTTAGAACTAACCACAGTCCCGCATAACTGTTGCAAATAAGCAGTAGATAGATAACCAGTATCAATTAAAATCAATCCTGCTCATTTTCACATGATTTCACCACACCGGCCTACATGTCGAGCTGAAAGCAAAAAAAAAAAGCTGCAAAATGACTCGTATGGCCGATATGCTGGATTTTGTCACACGAATGAAATCAGAGCGAATAATGCTACACACTAATAGCATACTGGGATGATAGTGTACAGATTTCTTTCAGTTTTTTTAGGACTAATGAGTGGGTCAAACAGTAAAAGTTCATCATTTTTTATCTCTCAATGCCGTTTCCGAGCAAGTTTGAAGCAATTACTAACAAAAATTACAGTTTGGAGCAGCATGGAGCTGCGCTTTGATCACTGCCACAGACACTAGTGCCAGAGTTCCCTGTAGTCTAACTAATAAGAAGCCCCATCGCGGGGGTCTGGTGGCTAAGTTACTCGACTGCTGATCCGCAGGTCACGGGAGCGAATCCCTGCTGCGACGGTTGCATTGCCGATGGAGTCAAAAATGCCGTTAGGCCTGTGTGTTCAGATTTGGGTGCACCTGAAAGAGCTCAGGTAGCCGAATTTTCAAAGTCCTTCTTTAAGGCATCTCTTATAACCATACGGTAGTTTTGGGATGTTATATCCCACATATCAATCATCTACTTATAGGAAACTGTGATGCAAGATACCCCCGATGACAATGATAACTATAGAACATCAATTTTTTCCCACGAATGAAAACAAATAGAGGGCATAGAAGGTGGGGGCAAAATTACGAAAACGCTACGTGGACTCAGGGTTGAGGACACAGGAAGCAGTGGCTAAACGGCAAAGCCAAGAACAAGCTGCTATCAAAAATGAGTCAATCTCGCAATGACGCACACGCTGAAATACACCCATCGAATGAAATCGTTGTCAAGACAGTGTATTTGGCCCGAGATCCCTCCCAAGGCAACGTAGAAAATTTAGACATGCACGATTATGAAACAAAGTACAAGAACAACCGCTTCATACACATTGTAGATTTCAACCAACACTGACATCACAGACGACTGGCTTGTGCAGTACAGTAAACACCCGTTACATCGAACTCGCTTCATTCGAATCATTACTTTCATCGAAGTGTCACACAGTCCCGACCCAAAGACATGTATTTAGACCAGATTACTCGAAGCATGGCGAAAGCTTGCTCTGCTTAGAGCAGGCGAGCGACCGTACACGCTGCCGAAGTACATGTGCGCTTTTTTACATGTCCATGTCCCGTGCCGAGCAGCCTTTTTTTAGGCTGAGCGAGCGACATTCGGTCTAGCATCACCATGACCGGTGCAGACCGGTGCAGATGGCATGAGGGTCCTCCGCCGCGTGGATTTTACCCCAACCTCTCTTCGTGCCCTACTCTAGCATGGAGGCGATTGCTAGCATGTCGTCTGCTCACCGTCACGCCGCTGGCCATGCCGGTGGTGTCACGTGGCATCCACTGGCGTGCTCCCTGGCCCTTAAGTTTCTTCCATCAATGTTTCGAAGACACATGAGCGCATTTGTTGTGCGAGATCTGTGTGAGCCCGTGACGTTGTGTGTGCACTTTGTGTGCGTTTAGTTACTGTCAAGTGAACATGAAAACACCGGTGCATGCATGGAAGTGTATGACATTGGAGCATAAAGTTCAACAGATACGTGAGGCGGAAAAAAGGAGGTGGGCAAATGTCTGAAATTGCAAGACGATTCGCAATACCGCCATAAACATTATCAACTCTTCTGAATAAAGAATTCCATACTGGGCGGCTTGGAGAAGAACTTCTCAGCCAAACGAAAGCGCAACCGTGACTCTATGTACCATGAAGTGAGAAGAGTGCTCCTTGAATGGAACGCTAGAAATGCAAACCTTCCTGTAGATGGGCCTGCATTGATCGCAAAGCCAAAGCCCTAGCCAGCCAAATGGGCAAGCAAGATTTTGAGTGAAGCATCGGTTGGCTTGAACGTTACAAGTGAGAGCATAGCGTGTTTTCAAAATCAAATGTTGGTGACAGGGCAGCTCCGGACCGCGACGTTGTGGACGGATTGTCACAAGCAATGGCTGAGCGCCCTAGGAAAATAGACGTGTAAAACTTGGACGAGGCGACACTTTTACGCACATTGTCGAAGTGCACGCACACTGCTTGTGGCAGAACTTCAGGATGTAAACAAACCAATGAGCGCCTTACAGTGCTGTTCGGCGCTCATGCGACAGAGGAGGACAAGCTTCCTTTCTCTAGGAAAAATTCCAATAGAGAAAGCTATTCAACAACCCAGTATTGCTATGATCAACACAGCGCGCCATTGTTTCGTAATATGGAAATCATACCATTCGATAATTTACGACAGCAAAAAATTGCACTTACCGTCCATAATGTCATTTTTTATAACCTGCCCTTTCATATATCAGTATTTTCATCCTCTTGCCGCCTTACCAGACGTGCCACATTACATAATTTCAATCTTCCGCCTACTAACAATGTTTATGGCAAACGATTGCTACAAGTTGCTGGAGTAAAGGTCTGGAATGATATACCATGCCAAGTAAAAGAAAGCAAAAATTTTGCCTGTGCTCTTAAAAAATACTTTCTGCAGAAAAATGAACAGGTACACTAACACACACCTCGTTGTAATCTCCACTTCGTTATGTATATATTATATGTCTAACAAAATCATACTTGACATGGTATACGTACTTTTATATATTTGATGTATTGTATACATACAATCCGTTGTTTGCATGGAACAATGCTGCAAGATACTGCAAATTACTTACCACAGATATGTTTCCTTTTTATATTTTGTTTCGATTTTTTTATTTTCTCTTTTTTTTCTTGTATGATTGAAGTGTACTTATAAAATATCTCCTTTGTTAACACAATCTGTTCCTTTAAATGCATATTTATTTAGACCCCCTACTAGCCAGTGGCTATGGGTCTAACCAGTGTTGTGTATTTTCATGTAATAAGAGAACTTGAAATAAAATAAAAAAATAAAAAAATTGGTCCTATAGAGAAATCTTATTGGGTCTATAAGAGTTTATTGTGACTTCATAGGTCTTATTTGAATTGTATTGGGACTGATAAAAAGTCAATTGACCCCCATCTATTTGTCACCAATAAGACCTATAGGTTGTACCTATTTGTCACCTATAGAACCAATAGACACGTATTGGCACCATTAGGGTACCTATCGGCGACAGCTATTTGTGTGTATTGGTACCAATACCCTCTAATAGGTTAGATGCATTTGTCGTCTATAGAACCAATAAATAGTAGCTATTTGTCATGTATAAGACTACAAGGTATGAATTGCCACCAGAATCAATTATTTGTGGGATTACATGCACAGTATTTTAATGCGGAGCCAGTTTTAAAGCAAGCAGGTGCTGTTAATTAACTATATGAAGAGGAAAGGCTCTTCCCTCCGAAGGGGAACATGCATATGCGACAACTTTTGCGGAGAAGTACGATGAAAAGCTTTACAGTTTTCAGAGGTTCGTCCTAAACTTGCGGTGCAACAACGGCTACCTGCTTAGGCAAATCGGGAATGCCGATCAGACGCCTCTTTACTTCGACATGCCTGGCACCACAACTGTCGAGAAGAAGGGGGCGAAGCAAGTTCGCGTGCTGACATCGGTCCACGGTAAAACTACAGTGACGGCAATGCTCTGTTACACGTCAGATGGGCACAAGCTTCGCCCGTACCTCATATTTAAATGAAAGACGCTCCCGAAAGGAGTCGTTTTTTCGAGTGGTGTGATCGTGCGGGCCAGCAAAAAAAAAAAAAAATTGGTGCGCGTTGCATTCGATGTCTTACGTTTTTTTTTTTTCGCGGTGGAAATCGGGTGCGCGTTACAATCGAGGGCGCGGTAGAATCGAGTAAATACGGTAAGCTGCGGTTGGAAACGGATTGACACGTGCGGTTTTGAGGTTACGACAGCCGCAACGGTTGGCGGCGGTGCTGCTAACCATCCCAGCGATGTGAGTATAGCGGGTTCAAGGATATGAAAACAACCGATATGGCAATGTCGGTTGTGACTTAGGGTCGGCGATTAACAGTAAAAAGTCCGGAAGGTTGATGTCCGGAATTTTGGACTGTTTAATACATTCACTCTATGAGGAACTTGTAGGAGCCACAGATGAGGCCGCGAAATCGAGCATGTCCGGAATTTTGGGCGTTCGAGAAATCGGACGTCGACTGTAGTACTGGAAAAATAGCTCATTTTCCTGACGGATGGTGTAGGCTACCAAATTCTGCGTAAACGAGCTGCAGAATTGCTTTGTTATTGGCATTTTCATGTACATATGACTCTCGCATCACAACAGTGTTAACAATAACAATATATTCACAGTAACTCGCAACTGTTTAAAATTCTTCAAAGTATGCTCTGCCATGTGCGGTCTGGAAGGTTTTTTTTTTAGCTTTAAGTTAATTTATTCAACCACGTGACAAATACGTGAAAAACACATTGTGTACTTGTCAATAGGAATCTTGTTTTGAGTGGTTGTTTGGATATCTGGTCCCAAAATGCACCACATTTAGGTCAGTCCTGATTTTCTGAAGCAGAAAATGCCACAGCTTGGTCATGACTAATGGTGGGCTGGAAGCGTTGCTTATTTGTGCTCGTCAGGGACTCCTGGATGCGCAGAGAGAAGACTGGAAGTATTGTTGTGGTACAAATGGTACAAATGCACGATGTTGGCTGTCTTTAGGACAACCCTTCTTCGTCTTTCTAGCGCATCCACATACTGCTAATAGGCAGCTTCATGTTTGGGATAGGAATCCTTTGTGTACCACACCCTCGCTTTTAAAACGACAGCACGGTGTTCACTTTTATTTTCTCACTCTTGCTTTTTAAAAGGGCTCTGCAACACTTTTTGAGCATGGTCAGAAAACGCTGCCGATCGGCAATAGAGCCTCCCGAGAACATGCGAGCCAAATCTTTTAGTGCAGCACGCAACCTGGAAGTCGCGATAAATCATCAGTCTGCAAAAAATTGCTTTCTCTTCCCTCGACAAATGACGGAAAATGCTCAAAAATCACTCGTAGAATGCCCATCTATCAGCCATTGGCTGATTTGAACATGGCACGCATGCGTGGACAATCGCACTAAAAATCCGCATATTCTATGAGGGGGGAGGGGGAGTGCTCAAGGTCACGAGGCGCGCATGACGTTTTTTGTTAGATCCTCCCATCCCTCCCTGCTTAGTTTTTAGCACTTTCGTCAGGACGAAAGAAGAGAGAATGCGATAGCAGCGTGTGACAAATCTTTGTTAACTTGCTCGTACTGGACGGATTCTTAAATTTTTTTCGGCGTTGAATTTGTGAGGCACTAAGCTCTTCTAGTGAATTAATTTCATGGTTACTCAAAAAAGTGTTTCAGGGCCCCTTTAAGTAGAGAGGACTTTAAATTGGCCATCTAGTACTTTGGTGAAGCGGAAAATTGCTGTAGGCCTGTGTGCTCAGATTCGGGTGCACGTTAAAGAATTCCAGGCGGTCAAAATTTCCGCAGCCCTCCACTACGGCAATCTCTCGTAATCATATGGTGGTTCTGGGACATTAAACCTTATATATTAATCAATCAATACCGCAGGGGCGCCTGCGCAAGTAGGCGTTTGGTGTGTAGCGACACCACGAACCCGAGCTAACGGGGGAGTTTCGGCTCCCTCCCACGCCTAGCCGTGCGTGGCTTTGCCGTGTCCGAGGAAAAGGGGATCCTGGGGGTTGAGCTGACGCTGGGTGATTGGACCGTTAAGGCCCCCCGGCAGAGGCAACACACCCATTTGGCCCCGGCTTCACGTAGACGGCACCCCTGAGCTGACCCACCCAGGGGAATCGGCAGTCGCCTTTTCCTATCTCTCTCTCCCTACATCTTCGTCTTTATCTCTTACTATTTATCTGTCCTGTCTTCTACTCTCTTCCGTTTACTTCCAAACTTCCTGGCGGCTAGGGTTAACCCTGTGCAAATAGCCTACCTTGGTCTAGGCGCATTGGGTTATAGTGGCGTTGTACGGCTGGCGTCTGCAGGTTTCAGCATTTGTAACCTTGTAGCGTCCCTTCGTTGGGCTCCGTGGTGGGTGGCCGCCAACGCTGCTGAACAAACAATAAGGAAGACATGCATGGAGCATCCCCACTACTGTCTGATCGTACCGGCTTAAAGCCGGTACGCACCGATGATCTCACCAGAGAAGGATTGGCCACCCTGGTGCAGTATCTGGCCACCCCCTCCCGTAGGCATTCGTCAATTAACTCACGGCCCTCAGTCCCCACCAGCTGCGGAGCAACTGACCACGGCGGCGGTCAGATCTTCAAAGCAGCAGAGGGTGCTAGGAATCTCTGGATACGGACAGGCCACCATTGGAACTTGAACTTAGCAACGTTTAACGTTAGAACATTATGTAGTGAAGGAAGTCTAGCTGTATTATTCGAGGAGCTAGAAGGCATTAAATGGGATATAATAGGGCTGAGTGAGGTTAGGAGGACAGATGAGGCCTATACTGTGCTACAGAATGGGCACGTCATTTGCTATCGGGGCTTGGCAGACAGAAGAGAACTGGGAGTAGGGTTCCTAATTCACAGAAACATAGCTGGCAACATAGAGGATTACTATAGCATTAATGAAAGGGTGGTAGGCATTGTAATTAAACTGAATAAAAGATACAAAATGAAGGTAGTACAGGCTTACGCGCCTACATCCAGCCATGATGACGCTTCAGTTGAAAGCTTCTATGAAGACGTGGAATCGGCAATGAGTAAGGTGAAAACACAGTATACTATAGTAATGGGCGACTTTAATGCAAAGGTAGGGAAGAAGCAGGCTGGAGACCAGGCAGTAGGAGATTATGGCATCGGCACTAGAAACGCCAGAGGAGAGCTACTAGTAGAATTCGCAGAACGCAATAATCTGCGTATTTTGAATACCTTCTACCGAAAACGAGAAAACCGCAAGTGGACATGGAGGAGCCCTAATGGCGTAAATAAGAACGAAATAGACTTTATAATGACTGCACACCCAGGAGTCGTGCAGGATGTGGAAGTGGTTGGCAAGGTAAGATGCAGTGACCATAGAATGGTACGAGCTCGAATCCGCCTAGACTTGAAGAAGGAACGACAGAAACTGATACGCAAGAAGCCAATCAATGAGCTGGCACTGAGAGGGAAAGTACAGGAATTCAGAGTGTCACTGCAGAACAGGTACTCTGCTCTTAGCGAGGAAACCAACCTTAGCGTAGATACAATGAATGATAATCTGACGAGTATCATCACGGAGTGTGCAGTGGAAGTTGGAGGCAGGGTAGCTAGACAGGACACCGGCAAGCTTTCCCGGGAAACGAAGAACCTAATTAAGAAGCGTCAAATCATGAAAGTGTCAAGTACAACAGACAAAATAGAACTGGCAGAGCTTCGAAGCTGATTAATAGACGTAAAGTATGCGATGTAAGAAGGTATAACATGGAGAGAACTGAGCACGCTCTGAAAAACGGAGGAAGCGTCAAAGCAGTGAAGAGGAAAACTTGGGATAGGCAAAAGGCGGATGTATGCACTAAGGGACAAAGAAGGCAAATTAACTACCATATGGATAGGATAGTTTAAATAGCGGAGGAGTTTTACAGAGATCTGTACAGTAGCCGAGACAACCCACGACCTTTAATACTATAAGAACTAGCAGTAACCCAGACGACACCCCACCGGTAATGATAGAAGAAGTCAGAAATACTATAAGAACTAGCAGTAACCCAGACGACACCCCACCGGTAATGATAGAAGAAGTCAGAAAAGCTTTGGAGAGCATGCACAGAGGCAAAGCTGCGGTGAGGATCAAGTAACATCAGATCTGCTGAAAGATGGAGGACAGATTGTGTTAGAAAAACTATCCACTCTATTTACGAGGTGTCTCCTGACGGGAAAAGTACCAGAGTCTTGGAAGAACGCTAACATCATCTTAATACATAAGAAAGGAGATGACAAGGACTTGAAGAATTACAGGCCGATCAGCTTGCTCTCTGTAGTATACAAGCTATTTACAAAGGTAATTGCTAGTAGAGTAAAGAAAACATTAGAATTCAATCAACCAAAGGAACAAGCAGGATTTAGAACAGGCTACTCAACAATTGACCACATTCATACTATCAATCAGGTAATAGAGAAATGCTCAGAGTATAACCAACCACTATACATAGCCTTCATAGATTACGAGAAGGCGTTTGATTCAGTATAAATATCAGCCGTCATGCAGACACTGCGGAATCAGCGAGTAGATGAAATATATATAAACATTCTGGAAGAAATCTACAGGGGATCAACTGCTACCATAGTGCTTCATAAAAAAGCAAGAGAATACCAATAAAGAAGGGTGTAAGGCAGGGGGACACAATCTCCCCAATGCTATTCACTGCGTGCTTACAGGACGTTTTCAGAAGCCTAGAATGGGAACAGTTAGGGATAAGAGTTAATGGAGAGTACCTCAGTAACCTGCGCTTCGCCGATGACATTGCATTGCTGAGTAACTCAGGGGACGAATTGCAACTCATGATTACGGATTTAGACAAGGAGAGCAGAAAGGTGGGTCTTAAAATTAATCTGCAGAAAACGAAAGTAATGTACAACAACCTCGGAAAGGAGCAGCGCTTTGCGATAGGTAATAGTGCACTTGAAGTTGTAAAAGACTATGTCTACTTAGGGCAGGTAATAACTGCAGAGCCTAACACGAGATTGAAGTAACTAGAAGAATAAGAATGGGGTGGAGCACATTCGGCAGGCACTCTCAAATTATGACAAGTAGATTGCCACTGTCCCTCAAGAGGAAGGTATATAACAGCTGTATCTTGCCGGTACTTAGCTACGGAGCAGAAACCTTGAGACTCACAAAGAGGGTTCAACTTAAATTGAGGACGACGCAGCGAGCAATGGAAAGAAAAATGGTAGGTGTAACCTTAAGAGACAGAAGAGAGCAGAGTGGATTAGGGGACAAACGGGAGTTAAGGATATTGTTACGAGGTTGTCTTCCTCTCCGTAGCAATATCATAGTTGCAATAAAGAAGAGGAAATGGACATGGCCGGGCATGTAGCACGTAGACAGGATAACCGCTGGTCATTAAGGGTCACCAACTGGATTCCCAGAGAAGGGAAGCGGGGTAGGGGGAAACCAGAAGGTTAGGTGGGCAGATGAGATTAAGAAGTTTGCGGGTATAAATGGCAACAGCAAGCACAGGACCGGGTTAACTGGCGGAACATGGGAGAGGCCTTTGTCCTGCAGTGGACGTAGACAGGCTGATGATGATGATGATGATGATGATGATGCCACAGTATTAAATGATCATCCA
>WOVY01011408.1:0-25692 GCA_013436015.1 Rhipicephalus annulatus
GCCTTCATAGATTACGAGAAGGCGTTTGATTCAGTAGAAATATCAGCCGTCATGCAGACACTGCGGAATCAGGGCGTAGATGAAATATATATAACATTCCGGAAGAAATCTACAGGGGATCAACTGCTACCATAGTGCTTCATAAAAAAGCAACAGAATACCAATAAAGAAGGGTGTAAGGCAGGGGGACACAATGTCCCCAATGCTATTCACTGCGTGCTTACAGGACGTTTCAGAAGCCTAGAATGGGAACAGTTAGGGATAAGAGTTAATGGAGAGTACCTCAGTAACCTGCGCTTCGCCGATGACATTGCATTGCTGAGTAACTCAGGGGACGAATTGCAACTCATGATTACGGAGTTAGACAAGGAGAGCAGAAAGGTGGGTCTTAAAATTATCTGCAGAAAACGAAAGTAATGTACAAACAACCCTCGGAAAGGAGCAGCGCTTTACGATAGGTAATAGTGCACTGGAAGTTGTACAAGACTATGTATACTTAGGGCAGGTAATAACTACAGAGCCTAACCACGAGATTGAAGTAACTAGAAGAATAAGAATGGGGGTGGAGCACATTCGGCAGGGCACTCTCAAATTATGACAAGTAGATTGCCACTGTCCCTCAAGAGGAAGGTATATAACAGCTTTATCTATCCGGTACTTAGCTACGGAGCAGAAACCTGGAGACTCACAAGAGGGTTCAACTTAAAATGAGGACTACGCAGCGAGCAATGGAAAGAAAAATGGTAGGTGTAACCTTAAGAGACAAGAAGAGAGCAGAGTCGATTAGGGGACAAACGGGAGTTAAGGATATCATAGCTGCAATAAAGAAGAGGAAATGGACATGGGCCGGGCGTGTAGCACGTAGACAGGATAACCGCTGGTCATTAAGGGTCACCAACTGGATTCCCAGAGAAGGGAAGCGGGGTAGGGGGAGACAGAAGGTTAGGTGGGCAGATGAGATGAAGAAGTTTGCGGGTATGAATTGGCAACAGCAAGCACAGGACCGGGTTAACTGGCGGAACATGGGAGAGGCCTTTGTCCTGCAGTGGACGTAGACAGGCTGATGATGATGATGATGATGATATTTATCTTACAAATGGTTGCAGGACTGTGGAGGCTGTAGGGCTGCTTAGGAATGGTGGACTCCCTGGACATGTGTTCAAACCTTGCTGCATCAGCTCCTTGGTGTTTTCACGGCATCTTTGCAGATGTGTTGGGTAAGTAAAACAAGCAGATTTCAACACAAGGAAAAAGTATAATATGGCAGCACCTCTTGTGCGTGCCTTACATCCCAAGTGTGTCAAATATTTATCTTGCACCTTGTGGCCTGTAATTTTTAAAGAGACACTTCTTTTTGCTTTATATTTGAGTCTTGATGCTTCGACAGCAATGTATTTGTGCTTGACAGCAAGTGTTCTTGAGCAAATAACTGATCTCAATAATGACAAAACATTCTTCATACTTGGTGCTTAGCATAAGCTAGCACATATCTGTAGCAGATTCAATCATTCATTTTTGCTGGGATGATAACGGGCAAGTAGCAAAGGCAAGTTCAGGGTTGGAGTGGTCGGTGACGTCTGTTTAGGCTCTGCCATATTGCTTTGCAGCCAGAGTTACTTGTGGCCACATATACAATGAAGCCACATGACGTGCATTCTAAATGAGATTACCATATCGCATTTCACTGCATCTTAATATGTGCCAAGCAAATGCAGAGATCATTAGCTTGCCATTATAAAGGGATCCTAAACCAACACAAGGTTGAAATTTAGTCGTGGTGTTGCAGCTGTGTACGACTCTACAATGGATGCCTAGCCGTGATAATTTGTCTATATGTTGTCTCAATAGTAATGTTACACACATTGTACGATACAAAAGAGGTCCTCGCTTATTTCGCTTTTTTTCGCTATGCTTCTTTCTTGTCTCTTCTTGCCATGTGCTCCTCCTCACTGTACAAGGAGCAAGAGCAGTGGGCACACAAACACATATAAAAAAAATGTTGTAAGGTGAGCACTGAGAAGCTGAACACTTTCAAAGGCTCAAAGAGGTAAAGGTATTGTTTCTAGCTAATTTTTGGGCACCCATAGCTAGTGGTGCTGCTGCAGTTAAAAAAAAGTTAAATGTTAAAAATTATTTGGAGGTGGTTTGGCACCCATAATTGCAGTTACATACAGAACTAGGTTTCAATGCGTAAGCAAAATCTGTTCACTCTAAATCAATCCTAATGATATCTGAAATTCAGGAAATATTCACAGAAAAGCTCAGGAAAAGGCTATGTGGTTGACCCTTGAACGTGAAGGAGATACCCTTCTTCTAAAAGGTCAATAGACAGTCTAGTAGTCTCGATATTACATGCACTATAAAATATTCTGGTGTGGTGCTTTTCATGCATGTTATAATGAGAGGGGTTTTTAATAGAACTGTTGTCACTTTTCCCTGCGTTGCTGAAATTGTTCACATAGTTATAATACATGAATGACTTTATGCCTTTTGATTTTATGCAAATGGTTGGCTTACCCAGTCGGTTTAACTTGATTTGGATAAAATCATAAATGCTCTAAAAATTTTTTTACTATACAGCAGGTTTATTTTTAAAATACGCGACCATTGATGTGAACGCAGTTGGTGGCGTGCTTGATTAATCCTTCACTATCACCACTCTAACTACACCTGCTACAGTGCATAGTGTGACAAAAGTAATGGTACTTAACATTACTGGCAGCATACACTTTTATGTCTCAAAATAGGTTAAAAGCCAGGTAAAAATGTGTGTACATTTTTTTTCGCGCCAACTAAATAATCTGGTCTACTCAAAGTAGTTTCCACTCTTTTAAGTTCCTCAAACTTTAGGTGTTCAAAAGAAGTATAAATGCCATATACTTTCTTTATCAGCCTACTCAACACTCTAATAAGGAGAATTACCCGACAACATTGCCCAGTAAAATAAAGGGATGTTATAAAAAGTAATGTCAATTCAATTGTCAAAACACTTTGCCAAGTTACATTTTTGTTCACTTTTCTTTTCACAATTTTGTTAAAGTTACTTTTGATAACATCCCCTATAGTTTGTTTGGCATCATTTTCTCGTAGTTCTCATTATAATGTGTTCAACAAAGACAACACCCCTTAAATTTATAGTTCTTTCCTTTACTCATGAATCTGAAACAGTGAATCTCAGTAATCTTAGCGGTGTGTGAGTTGTTTTTTTTTTGATCAGTTGGCATGTGTTCAAGTACATGCATTTAGGTGGGAGGGCGAACTATTGCCTCCTCCTGTGACTAGCAGATTTTCTGAGAACGGACAGATGCATAATGCTGCCAAAGAAGTATAGGGATATTGGAAGTAATCGTTACGTAATTGCAATCGTAATGTAATTGCCAGTAGGCAAAAAAAAAGGTGTCCCACACTCGCCATAATGGTAACAGGCAGCGCTGACTGACTCTTCCATGTATAAATGCACCTATATACCGTACAAAATGGAAGAGGGATAGCTGCCATGGTAGCTCAGTTGATAGAGCGTCGGACATGTTATTCGAAGTTCGCAGGCTCGGTCCCTGTACAGGGCAGGTTATCTTTTTTTTCGTGCCCCGCCACGGTGGTTTAGTGGCTAAGGTACTCGGCTGCTGACCCGCAGATCGCGGGTTCCAATTCCGGCTGTGGCGCCTGCATTTCCGATGGAGGCGGAAATGTTGTAGGCCCGTGTACTCAGATTTGGGTGCACGTTAAAGAACCCCAGGTGGTCAAACTTTCCGGAGCCCTCCACTACGGCGTCTCTCATAATCATATGGTGGTTTTGGGACGTTAAACCCCACAAATCAATCAATATCTTTTTTTCCTTCTACTTTTCTTGCTTCACAATTACAACACTTCTACTCTTCTTGAAGATTTTCTGGTGTAAAAAAGGTACCTTATAATCTGAAGAGGCAAACAGAATGTGCCAGTGTACGAGTTAGCTCTTGTAGTGGTTACAAGTAAGATATGTTTTGAAGAATAAATCATTCTGCCACTTGCCTAAAGAATGGCTACAGGACATGGCGCTGGATGCACTTTGTTATTTTTGAATCAAGCTATCTTGTATTCTATTTTTATAAATTACATGGGTTACACATGACGGTATCACACACTTTAACGCCACAAAGATTATGCAGCGAACAATGTTATAAATGCCAAATTGCATAAGGACAAGGTGAAAACTGCACCCTCAACGAGAACGTACAGAAACCACAGGGTGCAGGCGTCATTCCTTCTGCCCGTGCTTTTCAAGTGCGAGCTGTTTTCACCTCGTTCTGACCAACTAACTAGATTGAGATGTGTTGTTATAGTGCAAGAGGATGCTCCACAGGAAACTAGGTTTGTCTCAAAGTCTGTGTGCGTCTTTCAACCTATACGGTGCCCGGTTCAAGAGTTCATGCAGACCAAATCGTGTAAAACAGGACCGTGTAAAATGGACCGTGTAAATAAAATGGACCATGTAAATAAACAGGATTGTGTAAAATGTCGTTTTCGTGTGCAACTGTAGTTGTGGTTGTGCTGAATGACCTTTCTTTATATACACTACATAACGAACTTGCTTCTTTAGAGTCGAGTGCATCTTCGGATCGATTGTAAATGTTTGCATATACGAGGCCTTAAGTTTTATAAGAAATTCCTCAGTGTGCCACGAGGAAATGTGTGTTCAGGGAAAATTGTATATCATTATATACAACTCCTAAAGCCTCGTCTACAACTTTATGCAGGTTGACCTTGAGCAAAAAACGAGGAGCGGCAGTAGCCCCCAGAAAAGAGCAAGCACCCTCCAAGCTCCCGAAGCTCTCTTCGACAGGAACAGCAAGGTCACTGTGTGGCATTGAAAACCATTGCAAGGAGTGGCTTATCAGTACACTGTGCTGCTCTTTCATCGCAGAAGACGAAGTTGACCACTCCAGAGGAACTTCACGCTGTGTATTGTGAGTGCTTCAGTGGTTTTGTTTTTTGTCCAGCCAGCAGTTAAGAAATCATGTGTCAGATTCAGTCAGGATGGCTAGAGGGAGTCGGGCAGGCATGTTTGGACATTTGTCTAGCCAAGTAGTGCCAATTTTCGCACTGGTCCTGTTGGAGTTACTGCCGCAATCACTGAAGCTACGTCACCTCTCTAAATGTACAGATGTGTCGGGGAAGATTAGTTGCATTAGGTTTTTCTATAACTGATAGCTGCCAACATTCTTCATTATACAGGAGTTTTGTTCCTCGCTTATGGGTGTAAAGCCCTCTACAGAAAAATTGCAACACATCTACTTCCAGAAGACTCCAAGGCCCTACTTGTAGGTTTTTTCGGCTTGTATCATAAGCACCTCTTTTGGGGTACATGAACGTTTTATAAATATGTACAGCGAAAATTTTGGGTGGCTGGTCGTTTTGTCGTTATCTTGTTCCTCGCTGTATTAAGCATGTTGTGCATTACGTTGTCAATCTGGTTCATGTGCATAGAAGACATTACGAAGTTTCAGGCTACAGTATAAAAAGCCTGGAAGCAAGCTATCAATAATTTTTTAACAGAGTTGCTTAATCTGATACATGATACATCACTAAACTTTCGTGCGTATTCATCAATGTAAGCTCGTCTTAGTGTTATCCAAAATGAAGATGTGAGTCGACAGATGGAAACATCTAGTGGGGTAATCAGGGTGAACAGTAGAAGTGCTTCAGACAGGCTGGCCGATGTTGCGATAGGAGGACCTATTTTTTAGAAGTCACCTTGTCATCCTTGGCGTGTTAGTTTAAATGGGGTCAGTAATGACATCATCTTTTGGTATAGGCGAGTGTGCCTGTTGGAAATGTTTGTCTGAAAAAAAAAACCTATAACGCAGAAGAGTGCAGCCCTTGCTTATTTTCAAGTTAGGTTGCGCTGATACAAAGCGTTCTCCTGTCGGAGGTTGGGGGTAAGGGAAGCAAAAAAAAGATAAATGATAGAAAAGAAGAATAAAGAAGAAAGAAAAGGGGAATGCAAAGTAAAACTAGTGCTACACTGCTCCTACTTTGCATCCCCCCTTTTCTTCTTTTTTTCCCTTGTTTTCTTTTTTCACCTTTTTTGTTACATTTGCATTGTCCCATCTAGTGCATGAATCAATGACAGATGGCTTTGCTATGGCAAAGATGCCTATGTGGTGTTGGATTGAACAGTGCATTGTACTTCATTTAGTTAATTACAGACTGATCAGTCTTGCAATAAGTGCTTCCTATCTATCACCACACACGTTCAATTGAAAAGTTTGTGCTTGGCTCTTAGTATGCTGGTATATAGCTTGTGTCTTGGACTACTCAAAATGAATGTTATTTTGCTGCTGTTTATGGTAATGAATTTATCCAACATGAAAATATCTTGCCTTGTGAACTTTGTCGGATCTGCCTTTCTTTTTCTTTCCTATGCAGGCATTGTATGTGAGGGAGGCAGTAACAGAGAGGTGATAGCTTGAGCTTCGGAAGAATAAATGCTGGCAGTGAGGCAATTACGCATCAAACATCCCAGCCATTTTGCCAACCGTCCTAAATGTGTTTTGAAAAAAAAATATTGTGCTTGTTTACTGTATTTTTCTGAAAACAGCAAAATGCTAAAGTATATCGCAGAGAACAAAATATTAGGCCACGTTGGTGCCTTCTGGACTTTCCAGGATGTCGTCTGGGTGTTGTTTGTAAAAAGTAAAGTGTTTCAAAAATACTGCCTCTTCTACACCAAATTCGGTCTTGGTATTAAGTAAAGGTGACTGTGTGTGATGCATGAAGCTCAGTAATATTAGTGCAATTTTTTCGCCACATCAAAAGCAAGGAAGCAGTTCTCTTTATTTGGCAAGTTATATGATTACACTTTGTCCTAAAGTAGAAATGAATTTTTGAAGGTTTCTTATGATGGCTGTTTTCTGCATTTAATGTACGACAGCTTCCGTTCCGAAGTTCCCCATGGCCCTCAATAGGAGACTTCAAAAATCATTTTCCTCATTTAAACAAAATTGTAATGATAACACTTGCCATGTAACAAGAACTGTTTATTTGCTTTCAACTTACATATAAAAGTAATTTGACAAACACACAGCTCAAATTGCATCTCAATGTGGACAAAAATGATTATATAGTCATATTTGTATTCTGAACATAACATTGTTTTTTTTCGTAAAATATAACTTCTGTGCAGTGAGTATTTGTGGCTCAAATATTCATACAAAATGCAGTATTGCCATACAAGAAATGCAAACGATAAACAGTTTGGCTGAATTCTTCAAAGCCTATGTAGCAGAAAAATTGCACTAATGTTACTTGAGTTCAAATACCTTAAGAAGCATCTTTACTTAATATGTAGATCAAATTTGATATGGCAAGAAAAAGCGGTACATTGAAATTTTTCTCACAAATAACACCCGCACGACATTCTGCGAAATTCTGAAGGTACCCACGTGACCACTACTCTTTTCTCTTCAAAACATTTCTGCAAATAACTATTTTCAGAAGAGTAAATTACCATCATTTTTAAACTATACATCTGTGATGGTCGCCAGGCAGTATGGTTTGTATGTTTGGTGTAGAATAACCCAGTGCAAAACACAACAAATGGCTGAGCATCCTTTGACGCTCATGCAATTTCGAAAGCATTTGTTTGTTAGCAGCAATTCAGTTAAGCCCTTGTCTTTATGCTTAGGCCCAGAAACAGAACACAAGTAACTAAAGTCGTCCTAAGAGTCATGTAGTCTCACTGTTCCAAGGCTTGTGGAGCCTAATTTAGTGCAAGCTTCACCATTTTTTTAAAAATTCAGATTCAACCAACAGGTTTTGGAAGCACAGTGCATTTTCAGCTAACTTGTTTCACACCAGTTACTTAGACAAAATGCGGAAAGTAGAGGTAAAAATACCAATTTAAAGGCATTGTAGGTAATAACAAAAAGGAGTGCTTTCTTTTTTGTGTGGTGCTTTGCCTGAACGCTGTGCTCTTTGTGGTATAGTTCATTGTCTAGTGAACATAGGCATTAAAAACTAACATTAGCCATGTTGAGGTCGATTTCTTGGTTATAGTCATAGTAGCCATATAAATAATCATGACTTCAAACTTGATTGTTCTTTTAAAGATTGTTTCCTTGCATAATGATATTTGAGAGTCTTAGTCAATTTTGTTATAAGAAAACGTGATGTCATAATAGGGTCACTTTTTGTAGAGTCGTTCAGTTCTACCTTACCTTTTACATTCCTAATAGAGCAGTTATTTTCAATATCGGTATTTAAAATGGAATGAGCATGCTGTATGTAGTAAGGTGTACAGATAGCACATGCACCCAACTTTTCTGTTGGCAGTTTATTTCTGTTATTCTTGATTTATATGCGGGGTTTCACGTCCGAAAACCACTATATGATTATGAGAGACGCCGTAGTGGAGGGCACTGGAAAATTCGACCACTTGGGGTTCATTAATGTACACCCAAATCTAAGCACACGTGCCTACAGCATTTCTGCTTCCATCGGAAATGGAGCCGGGGTTTGATACCGCAACATGCGGGTCAGCAACCGAACTTGTGTTACTCTTGCTCCCCTATATGTGTGCAGTTCGGTTATAGTTATCTGGCTTGCACAGATTTTTAATGGCACCTGCCTGGTTTTGCTTGCTTTCATGGTGATTTTAACCTTCATAAGTTGCATAGGTTTAACTCTCAAAATTGTTCAAAATGCCAATTTTGTGCACAAACTGTATAGTATAAAGGCAGCAGATGTACATGCACACACTATTGAATGAACATTGAGAGCTTTCACTTGCAGTTCCTAAAGTTTTACTGTGCAGGAAGCGTTTAAATCATAATTTCATAAGGACATATTAATCGATTATCTCTACCATTGAAAATCATGACAACCTAGTTATTTTCACTGTGATAAGCATGCTGTTTTTTGATGTGGCAGAACTAATTTATACACTCATTCCTTCTATTATTCACATATGCATAACATGAAGGATTGTGTGCCTTAAATTTTCAGTTTCATTCTGTGTGTTATATTTCTTGTGCATGTAAACTATTGTGCTAACATGTGTCTCTGACATTATTTGTGCCAATTATTTTCATTTCCAGGTGCCTATGAAGGACACATAAGTTCTATCGCTGTGACCTTCGAAATTTACAGTGGTGCCGGAGCCTCAAGCAGCATTTCGCCGATCTCCACAAGGCATTCATGCGATAAACACAGCGCCACACTTTCACAGTGCTATTATTATTATTTATGTTTAAACATTTCGTTTTAAAATTGCATTTACATTGTGCCACTATCCTGTAGCTTAGGTGGAGCTCGTGAAATTGCGGTGCAGTCACCTCATTTGTGGACGATCAACACTGCAATGTCACTATTCACAGCTGAAGCATACAGACAAATAAAAAATATATTGATTGTAGCAGGGCTGATGTGTATATTAATGCTTCTCTATTGATAATAATAACTTTATAAGTTCTTTAAGTCTTGCATAGAACACTGCAATAATGTGTTGCAATGTAAGCACCATTTATGATTGCTAGCATGTTAATTTAGTAGTTTTGTAATGTATTTTATTTAAAAGTTAATTTTGTTTCCGCATCACGACAATTAGTAAGATGCCGATGATTCAATCCCTCATCATGCACGTTTAAGAAATATTGTGATTTGTACACAGTATTGCATGTACTCAAGATGTGGACGTCTATTCAATTTACACATTATATTGCTTTGCACTAGATTCAGACGTAACATGCACACATTTCAGTAATTTCCGCATGATACGTCTTTCCATAAGATGCGGAGTCCGCATCATACGTCTTATGCGGAGTCCGCATCATACGTCTTCCATATTCCAATAATTCCGTATGTGAGGTCTGCGCATCTTACGGAACGTTTCAGTAGGGTTACTACATACTATAAGGCGCGAATGCAAAAACACGTATCGATTTTCTATTTAAGTGCTTGTGTGCACACTTTCCGGGCAGTCCAACCTTTTCACACATCTCAAAGACTAACGGGGCTCATAGTTTTCTGATCAAATATCACTGCAACTTAGATTTCAGCATATTGAGTATAATAGGCATAATAATACGTCCTTTACTTATCTTTAGTAGGATGGGAGAGGCTAGGATGAGTAGAATATTTACTAGCTCCTGACCCCCAAAAATACGCCTGGCCAGATTTACAGCACTGAACACTAGCTGCCTTATTGTCAAGGTAAGTAAGGAGCAACTTTGAGGGAAAAAAAGATAAAGAATGGAGAAGCAGGACCAAATTAGAAAGATAAACTTCTCGGATATGTTTTGATGAAGCCCATTATAGGCTCTACGCAGTCGCTGTCACTTTAAGCTTCTTGGTGATATATCAATACGCCGGTCATATGCTTTAATGAGTATGAAAATGAAGAGAAAAGGTTGCCTTTGACTATCAGCACGATTACCAGCGTGTCATTTTACTCGCGTGGCTATAGTACCTGCTACTGACCGTAATCAAGTGCCAATATTTATTGTGCTGTTCTGGCTTGTCCCAGTACCATACTATGACAGCTATTACCAAATACGCGGTACAAAAAAAGTTAATAGTGTATCAGTTGACAAAACTGCGAGATGACTAAATTAAGCGTGGTGAAAAGCTTCGAAAATTTCAATCATTTGCTGTCATTTAACTTTATTTACTAAGCTGTATCATGTACTGAGAGACAAAAGAAACAAAATACAGGAAATGAAGAGATATGTGCAGAAAAAAATGCTCACTTGTGCCATACCAAAACAAGTGAGAGGGGCATTGGCCTCTCTTTAATCCCATCACTTGTGCCTGGAACCCCCCCTTTTTTATATCTCTTTTATTTTACAGAGAGGACATGCAAGCACCGTGGGGTGGTGGTGGCAGTGGTTAGAAGATGAGAAAAGGCGCCTAATTTCTGCAACCCGGTCGGGAGCACGGCGCAGTGCCTGCGGGGAAAGGAAAAGGGATAAAAGTGGAAAGAAGGGAAGATTAAGTGAGCAGTGGCACGGTCGTCATGCTTTCTTCTGGAAATTTGAAAAGATCAAAATGTGCCTTTCTTTCACAGAATCATGGTGTTAGTGCGAGGAAGCAGGAACCCATTTCTGCTGCCCAGTAGGGAGCAGGGTACAGTGCCTTTCTTCTTATGCTTGGTTTCAGGATAGTGACGTCCGGTCGTTGACTTCAAGGTGAAGCGACTGAGGAAATGTGTCTGTCCTCCTTCCCCTCGGGCATTCGGAGCGAGAGTGTACACTTCTTTATCCCTCGGCATATCGCTGCGAGAATGGAACCACGTGACTTTTTCCTTTGTCTGCTAGCCATGTGACAGGACCCAGCCAATGTGGAAGGAGTGGACTTCTATGGGACCTGTGGTTGGCTCTAAAGAAAATGACATTGTAGTAAAACACGATTTAAACAAACTGCTCCACGAAGGAACAGAACGCTGTGCCGCAGCTGTGGTCAGTTCTGCACATAGAAGCTGATGGCCCTTGTTCAACCTTCACCGATGTGTTCGACTGCCCATCGACCATACGACATTTGGAGCCGATGGCCATGTGGCTACACGAGCAATCGGGGTTTCCACGACACTCGTGGCAACATCGCTTTGTCCTCGCAGAGGGTCCCTCAACTTCGGCCCTTCGTGCATTGGATTAAGCCTCCAACTAACGCGATGCGGCTTGTCCTCATCACATGCTGCGAATGGTGCGGATTCCTGACGAGTTTCAATTGTTCTCGCAGGAGTTTGTGGGTACTTTTTACCTTATGACTCATCAAGAGACTTTGTGTTTGTTCATATTTTTCTAGCTAGGGTGCTTTATCAGTGATAACACTATCGCGTGGTTTTACTGAGACGCTCATTGCAGGTTGCGGCCGCACACTTTTGTAAAGAGGACGTGCTGGCCTTTATGTAAAATTAGCTGAGCTTCGTCCAAATCTTGTTTGGCAGATATACCAACGACGCGCTCAGTCGATAATTTTTTTTCTTTTTAAGTCTACCTTGTACAAACTCCTACTGTCCTCAAGGAATTTGGGCGTATTGATTTCAGATATAAACCTCTTTTGCTTAATCGTGCTATCATTAACTAGCTCCCTGCACACAGCGACAAATACAAGGGATACAATGTCATGACAGTCATATGACGTGAGGTCAGGCCCTCATGGTGGTATATCTCGCATACAATTTTCAGGAGTAGAAAAGTTAGGGTTTGAAGCAGTTCTTCAGATTTATTTTTAGAAAACGGCCCTGTTGCCACGATAAACACGCCATTGTTTGCTACCAAAGTTTTTCTGGGAACTGCAGGGGTAGCTGAGGGGGTTGAGACGCCACCGACGGTTCCCATTGTTGAGATGCCTGTTTTTATAAAGTCTCATTTCCGCGGCGAGTGTAATGTAACCAACGTCACCTCTCGTCCACGACCTGGATGCTACACGTGGCGGTTTATGAAAATTCGATGAATTCATTATATTTCTTTAGTACCTGCCTGAAATAAAGGTTCTGTCTACTGATTTGAACACTCACACATTCTCTTTGGCTGAATATACTGGCGCCAAAAGTTCTTTCAGTATCACTTCAATTAAATGCCTTATGGCACAGACGGATCACTAAACACGTTAGTTTAACTGGAACTGGTAACGAAGTTCGTTCGATTTACGTGCTACTAGCTAACTGCCTGAAACAAAGATTTCAACCGTGGCACAGACCACTACGTTACAGTTTCTTTATCAGAAGCAAAAAAAAAAGAGAAAAACGTGCGCTTCCCAAAATAAAAGCGACATTTTCACGGTTATCGGGAGGAAGGCCAGAAACTGTTTTGAAGCATTATTGTTTCAAGAAATCGCTCCATCATGCCTCCGCTGGCGTTTTCCTAAGAAAGTCCAATGTTCAAGCTTTCAGCTGCTTCGGACTTTTACAGGTTTGTTCCTCAAAGTAGTCCAGTTTGTGTTCTCAAAATTGCAAATTCAAAGCTTTCTGAGGCTTATCTTACCACACCTCTTTAAGCTGAATTCCGTCTCCCGAAAAGCCCTATAAAGCGGGCCCGCCTATTACCATATCTCACGGTTCAGCCCGCAGCGCTATATATATATATATATATATATATATATATATATATATATATATATATATATATATACGCCATATAAAAGGTACAAGAGCAGCCTTTCAGAGCCATCTCTAAACACTTTTTCGAGAACCGCTACAGGGCACCCACGACACCATTTTACTCGCAGTTTCTGGCTAGTAGAACGGCATTCACTGTGCTATCTTTTCTCATTCTTTTGAGAAGAATGGTAGCCGCTGAACACTTGCAAATAATTTTGTGCGAATTGTTCATGCTGTGGCTGACGATGATGAGAAAATAGGCTTGAAGTGGCTATGCACCATTTAATGGGTGGTAGTTAATAGGTAACGCCTAGTTGTTCCTTTGCTAGCCTAAAACACTTTATAACTCGTATTAATGCGATTCTTTTCCCGACGTCAAGCCTGCCTAAGGCAATTTTGCGAAGTACCAAGCACTATTGTAGACTGTAAAATTCAATATGTAGTTCCAAAGTAGCTCGAACAGCTTGAGCCACTTATTTATATATAGAAATTCCTATCACTATGTAACCATTCTGTTCGTTACCTCTGTCTGTACTGTTTACGCACTGTATTAATATTGTATGATGTGCAAAAGTAACAACGAAAAAATTATCCATTTAGCACGCTAAGTTCTTGTGTGCATTCACGATAGCATGAATCAGGTAGCTGTTCTTCATATTGACCTTTCTAAGGCTTTTGATAAGGTACGACGTGGTTATTTGTTTCGACTGTTCAGACCCCTCTAGTTCAGGGATGTATTGTACAATGGTATATCACTCCGTTATCACTCACGTATATTATAGTTAACTTCGTCAGTTCGTCAGGTCTGTCGGCTTTTGCCTTTACTTTTTGCAGTATATTTGGAGCCACTTTGTCTAAGTGCACTACCTAATTCGGGTATTAGAGGTTATAGATATGAAGGTAAGGAAATTGAAGTACTAGCCTACGCAGATGAGTTGAGTTTAATAAACTTTATTTACCCAACGGTTTTCGCTGTGCCCGGGGCAAGGCTGCCAGGGGCAGATCGTATGAGGAACATCTTCTGAGGTCCTCGGCGATGGCCCATGACATTGCCTTCTTCTGCGTGGATAAACCGAGTGTTCAGGAAGCAGTAAACCCCCCTATGCGTCTCTGTGAAATATCTGGAGATGATATAAATTTTGATAAAACTAGGGGATCCTGGCTGGGCGCGTGGGCACCAACTCCCTCAGGTATCGCAAATATTCGTTAGAACGGAGCTCCAGTACGTTATCCTGGTGTGCTTCTTGATAGGTGGCGCTCATTGGAAGTCCGCCATTACCACCAACCGTCGAAAGACTTGGATAGGATGGGATTTTTCGTTTTTTTTTGAGAACTGAAGCATGCTACATCTTTCTTGCATAAAAGTTTGTCTACATTCTGCAGGTATTTCATTGCTCTTAGCGTGCTATCCATGCATTGCACAAGATATTTGCCTGTTTCATTTGGAATTCTTCATGGGAAGCCTTGAGAAGAGAAAACATTTTTCTTCCGCTTGAGAAAGGGGGGCTTGGTCTTGTGCATTTGTTTGTACAACTAGTGATACGAGTTTTTTTTACCTTAATGATGTGTATCACCCGTTGCTTTTGACTGCTATCCAGGCCCATATTGCTTACCACCTCCCTTTTTTTTGCCATGACAAGAGTTGCTGAAAACTCGCAATAGTGGGGTTTCTTGAAAGAAATTGTTGAGGCTATGCAGTTTTTGAAAGTTAGATTCACTTTAGAATATCTCTACATGGTGGACAGAACGACACTCACTGCTGCACTCATCAGTACCATTTTTTCTGAACCTGTTTACAGACAGAAATATGTCTCTCAACCTGGTAGTGATGTGTTATATTGTGTGCATAAAATATGTATACCGCTAGCTGCAAAAACGTTTTTCTTTAGGCTACACATCTCAACATTACCAGTAAAGACGTGGCTTCATGAAAAAGGTATATACGTGTTGGTCTCTAAATTGCAGACTGTGCAACGAGCCTGAAACAATTGAGCATTATTTAATTCATTGCTGTGATGCGTGTCATTTCAGGGACACCCTTAAGAGAACCATCAAAAAAGAATTTCTCATTACAGCCCATGGTGTTAGGTTCTTACCGTTCAAAAAGACCATTAACACTATTGTACCATATGATTTATTATTGTTATTGGGTCTTAACTCATTGTTGAGGAGCCACATGATACAAAGACATGCTGAGCCACCTCGTTCAACAAAGGCTGTTTTCCGAGAAGCAGCAGCCAATGTGTGCAGTGTTGTAGAGACTTTCGACCCTGTTCCGGGGTGGCTTGGACTTCTGGAGATGTGTGTTTGTTTACCAGACTTTTAAAGGTTGTTGATCTGTGTAAAAATGTGTCTTGCGCATGTGTGCATTCGAGCTTGATTTTGAAACGTCTAATTGTATGCACATGTCTGACAACCTTTGACTGCATTATTTCCATGTATTCAAGAAAAACAAACAGTGGCGTAACTCAGTGGTAGAATACTGGGTTGGCACGCAGCAGACCCGGGTATGAGCCCCACTGATTCGTTAGCGTTATTCATTTACTGAGTTTTTTTTTTATTTCTTGCGATAGTGTTGCGGACATCAGCGGTGGCGGCGTAGGAGGACAACTACGGTGCCGTGCGTGACCCATGTTCTGATCACATGACAGAGGTCCAGTGTTTGCTGGTCGCGCAAAAGCCGGACCTCTTCAGTGACTGCGTGCAAAGCTCGGGCAAGTCACACCCAAAACATTTGGACACTGTCTACAACGTAACACGTGCTGCAGTCGAGTTGAGCATAGCGCTTTTCAATGTATGCCTGCCCGTCGCGGGAGCTGTTGTCTAAGTTCATCTTTAAATCAATCTCTGCGGAACATTATGCGCGATGGTAGCCAGGCCCCTAACATGCCATACTACTGAGCCAGACGGTGCGCCATAGAGTGCCGGCGAAGACAGCGGCATTGGACTGTTTAGCCAGAAAAGACCACTTAATCAGTTGGGGGAAGTAAGTGTGCGAAAAAGTTTTCGAATGCAACGTTATCGTATTTTTACATTTCCTTTTAACGAATTGCTGCAAAGATAAATTCATCGGTCTCATGCCAAGACGTTGATTTAACAGTATTTGTAACCAAAGCGTGTGCTAACATCATTGTTCGGTGTTGATTGATTCACTGATATGTGGGGTTTAACATCCCAAAACCACCACATTGTTTGATGTTTTGCGTACCAAATACGGAATTTCCGCATATGATTTTCTAATTGTTATTGAATTCTCCGTCTAAAAATTTTACTCGCTAATTAAACAAAATGCTTTGTCAATAGGGGATTGTTAACTAGCCATGTCGGCTACGGATGTAGATGTTTTCGCAAAAATGTTTTCAAGCAATTTTATTGAAAAGTGAAGGATTCTTCATTCTTCAAAAAAAATGTGAAACGCGAACCGAGCCAGTAGCGCCGCTGTGTGGCAGAAAATGAAACGAATGGGGGTGCTCTGCGTAAAAGCCGACGCATGAACGCAGCCGCGTCAGGTTATTAGCGCTACTTCGTAATGTCGTTTGTGAGCAGCGATGCTGTAAGCTGTGTCAATACCTATAAGAACTACGCACCTGGAACAGAGTATTTTAGTTTTCAACCGTGAATTTGCTTCGAAAACCAGCAATGTGTCGCGGGAAGCATGCGATGTCCTTCGGGCACGTTTATGATGTACATGCTGTAGCATGTTCGCTGTGAATTGACCTTTCAGGCAAAATTCTTCAGTCTAAAGTTCATTGACGGCAACCGATCGATACGTCCAGCAGTTCCCTGTCGTACGCTTGCTGTTTTCCCACCGTACCGCAGTTTGTGGACAATAATTGAAAGACTTTCCACATTACAATTGCAAGTGAGTTTGCTGTTCTTTACGTATAATGCCCAGATAGGCTGGCAGTTGGCCACGCCTATGTGTAGGCAGCCACTCCGGAATGTGTTGCTCTCCAAATGGTGCTTTCAAGCGCATTCCGGAGAGCAACAGTAGCAAAGGTGTGAATCGAAACCGTGGAAGCGCTGTAATTATAGACAAACATAGCCAGAAGAAAAATCTTGCAGTGTTGCTTCGACACTGCAGTACTGCGGCGGGGGTGCGGTATAGTGAACTACAATTATTTTGAAGTGGCACAGAGAAGCGCTTCCCGCGAGGCTCAAAAAAGCTGTTGCCACCAGTGGCGTTGCAGCGCACGACAAGGTCACGACAAAGTCAATCAGCAGTCATGATTTTCAATGACAACGAAGGTAGTGAGCTTAGAATACAGGAGGTCACGCTAAAGCTCGACTTCGGTCACTTATTAGTTCTCGAGGTGCACGATGTCGTAGTATGAAGCGATGAAGGACGAAGGATGCTACGTCCCGCGCAGTGGCTCTTGGAAGGGCGGAGGTCTCAGCGTAGCGTGTTAAATGGTCCACAGCGACTATGATCCACCGATTTTCATCTGATGATGTCGGTAGAGGGTCATAGATATCAATTTTTATCCGATCGAAAGGTTTGGCAGGGCACAGAAGCGGTTGAAGCGCACCGGACGAGTGGAAAGGCGGTGACTTGCGGCGTTGGCAGTCAGGGCAGCCCATAACAAATTTTCGAACAAAATTATACATTCCGCGCCAGTAGAAGCGATGGCGAATGCGTTCGTAAGTTTTGAAAACTCCGGCATGACCGCATTGGGGATCGTCGTGAAAGGAGGCGCAGATTTGTGATCGCAAGCTGCGCGGGACAACCAAGAGCCACTTACGACCTTCAGGGGCGTAGTTGCGTCGGTGTAGCAGCCGATCACGTATGGCGAAATGAGCAGCTTGACGTCGGAGAGATCGTGGTACAGCAGTGGTTGACGATCCAGAGGGACAGTCAAAAAGGGAAGCGATCCAAGGGTCCTAGTTTTGTTCACTGGCAAAGGAGTCGAGGTCGAGAGATGCGACGGAGTTGGTACCAGTGGTTCCGCAGGCCGAGTCGGTAGGTAAAGGCGAACGCGACAGGACGTCGGCGTCAGAATGCTTGCGTCCGCTGCGATGGATGACGTGAATGTCGTACACCTGGATTTGCAGTGCTCACTGAGCTAGGCGGCCAGAAGGATCCTTCAATGTGGCGAGCCAACAAAGTGCTTGGTGGTCCGTTACCAGGTCGAATGGGCGACCGTACAAATAAGGGCGGAACTTGCGAACCGCCCACACTAGCGCCAATCACTGCTTTTCAGTGACGCTGTAATTGGCCTCAGCTTTAGTAAGCGTGCGACTCGCATAAGCGACGACGTATTCGGATAGCCCGGCTTGCGTTGGGCGAAGACAGCGCCAAGACTAACCCCGCTAGCGTCTGTGTGAACTTCTGTTGCAGCTGTTGGGTCGAAATGCTGAAGAATTGGAGGAGATGTTTGCAGACTACGGAGCGTGGCAAACGCAACGTCGCAGTCAGGAGACCAGGATGAAAGGTCTGCGTCACAGCGTAGGAGGTTGGTCAGTGGTGACATCATTGACGCAAAATTTTACACGAAGCGCCGGAAGTATGAGCATAGTCCAACAAAACTGCGTAATTATTTCAGTGTAGTAGGTTTCGGGAACTCAGCGACTGCTCGCAGTTTCTCAGGGTTGGGTAGAACACCATGCTTGGACATGACGTGTCCCAAGATAGACAGCTCTCGCGCGACGAAGCGGTCCTTTTTAAGGTTCAGTTGGAGCCCAGCCTTGATTAAACACGTCAGAACCAGTTGGAGCCGAAGCAGATGTGTAGGAAAAGCGGGAGAGAAAACGACAATGTCGTCGAGGTAGCAAAGACACGCAGACCACTTCAGTCCACGCAGTGTGTTGTTCATGAGTCGTTCAAACGTGGCAGGAGCATTACAAAACCAAAATGGCATTACGTTAAATTCGTACGGGCCATCTAGTGTAATGAACGCAGTTTTCTGGCAATCAGCTTCTGCCATAGGAACCTGCCAGTATCCCGATCGTAAGTCTAAGGAGGAGAAGAATTCGGCTCCTTGGAGGCTGTCAAGGGCGTTGTCGATGTGCAGTAATGAATAGACGTCTTTCCGCGTCACCTTGTTTAATCGCCGGTAGTCGACGCAAAATCGAATCGATCCATCCTTCTTTCGAAGTAGGACGACAGGAGATGCCCAAAGACTGTGCGATGGTTGAATGACGCGACAGCGTAGCATCTCTTCGACCTGGTCGTTGATGACGTGACGTTCTGCAACAGAGACACGGTATGGTCTTTGACGCAATGGCTGGTGCGAACCGGTGTCAATGTAGTGGTGCACTGCGGAAGTCCGACCAAATTGCGGCTGAGAAACGTCGAATGAATTCGCGAAGTGCTGGAGGAGATTAAGAAGCTCGGCGCGTTCATGGGCACTTAAAGTGTCGGCGACAGAACTTGAGAAGGTGTCACTCGACGAGCATTCCAGTGGGGAACGGGCATGAAGTTCGGTCGACGCCCTACTGCACGATTCGTCTGGCATGTTAAGGAATAAAGAGGAATCGAGGTACTCCACTCGACCGAACATTCGCCGGCAAGTAGCGTAAGCGGTGCAGAAAGGTTGTTGTGGACGAAATTATTGCTTCGGCCAGCAGTGACGTCAAGTGTAGAGAAAGGCAAGGAAACGGCTTTGCGGCTCATGAAGATGTCGGAAGGTGTAAACATTACTGTAGCATCGTTATGGTCATCGCAGCAAACAGGGACAACGGTAAGAGAGGCTGGCTGAATTTCAGTGTCATCACGCATGACGAGTTTCGGGGACCACTCAAGAGTTTCATGCAAAGGTTCGTCAGACAGGTGCGAAAATTGAACTTCAGCGCGCGCGCAGTCGATGATGGAATGATGATGTGACAGGAAGTCCCACCCAAGGATAACGTCATGCGAGCACACCGAAAGGACGGTGAAGTCGACAACGTACATAGAGCCTTGGATGAATATGCGGGCTGTACAGGTGCCGAGAGGTCGAACTGGTTGTGCGCTAGCCGTACGAAGCGATAGTCCAGAGAGCAGCGTGGTCACTTTGCGTAGGGAGCGGCAGAGCTGGGCGGCTATAACAGAAACGGCAGCACCTGTGTCGATGAGGGCGAAGGTAGAAACACCATCGACAGATATGGCGACGACGTTAGCAGGTGAAGTGCGAGGACTTGGGCATTTCGATGACGGCGCAGTTCTTGACTCTGAAACTGCGGCGTTCAGTTTTCCCGGTTGGAGGAAGCGGGTCGGGGACGCATTGGGGACAGAGATCGCCTGCGAGGAGACGGCGAGCGGGGAGAGTGAGTCGGAGATGGGGGCTGCGGTGACTGAGACTCGGGAAGGTTAGTGTAGCCATACTGCGGTGAGGGGTAGGGAGCAGGTAGGTGCGTGGGCTGCGGGTAATACGGTAACGGCCAAGTAGCGATGTGTTGCGATTGGAAGCGACGACGACAATATCGCGCCACGTGTCCTGGAGTACCGCAGGCGTAGCAGATAGGTCGATTGTCAGCAGTGAGCCAGGAATCGCTGACTCGCTGTGTGGCCAAAGTTGTCGGAAGAGGGGTAGAGTGGGGAGCAAGTGCAGACAAGGGGGGCAAATGCTGCTGGCGGGGTCTGCTGCGTAAGTAAGAGGCGCAGCCACGGGCTGCATAGCCGGCGCATGGGGAACAGGCATAGCCACAGGCTGCTGTTGGGCAGCGACTGGAACAGCCTGAGCTACGTCTTCGGCAATAACGTCGCGGATTTGGGGGGGGGGCAGCCGAGAGGACGGCGGCTGCTGCGTGAAGGGAATCAACGACAGCTACCGAGCTACTTCTTCACGCACAAAGTCTTTGATCTCTTGCAGGGTTGTTGAGTAATCAGGAAGAGAAGTAAGACTAGATAGTGAGTCAGCGTGTGAGGAAAATGGCCGAGTCAGGACGCGCTGCTTCCTGAACTCGTCGAAACTTTGACATAAAGTCACAAGTTCTGCAACGGTCGCAGGATTGCGCGCCAGGAGCATCTGAAATGCGCCGTCATTTATCCCTTTGAGGATGTGTTGAATCTTCTCTGACTGGGGCATGGCGGTGTTCACACGGTTGCAAAGACCAATAATGTCTTCGATGTAACTGATGAACTATTCAGATGGCTTCTGTGCGCGAGTCCGCAAGCGTTGTTCGGCTCTGGACTTGCGGACAGCGGGTCAGCCGAAAACGTCAGCAAACGACGTTTTGAAGATGAACCACGTCGTAATGTCGTGTTTGTGGTTGTTATACCACATTTAGGCCACGTCAGTGAGGTAAAAGATGACGTCAGTCAACTTGTCCGCGTCATCCCGCTTGTTGTTTGCGCTCACCAGTTCGTAGTTAGCGAACCAGTCTTCCATGTCGGTCTCATCAGCTCCGCTAAAGACCTTGGGCTCTCGCATACGAAGAACGCCGGGATTGCTGGGGGATGTAGTGGAAGAGCCAGGTTGGGCGTTGTTGGTAACCACGATGGGAGGTAGCGGTCGGTTGCGCGACGGCGAATGGCAGCACCCTCCACCAATATAAAAGGGGTTTATTGGCGACTGTTGCGACGGTGGTCCTACGATGAAACACGATCGGTAAAGAGCGACGGTCAAGCAGATGCCGGTGATGATCAGCACGAGCCGAGCGAGAGAAGCCCAGCACCCAGTACCCAAGCGGTGGCGATGTTGCTTGCCAACGATGCCTTTTCTTCTTCACAGGGCATTCATTCATAAAATTACAGACTGGCAAAGGGTCAAGCAGGAGTGCAAGGAACATTTATGGCTAAAAGGGAAAGTGGCAGGTCAAATGACACTCCTGGGTTTCGTGTACTTGTGGACGCGAGCAAAAGCCAGAGAGAAAAACCAAGCATTGGTAGAGTGTATATCAAAGGACATTCAGGAGTTAGGAAGAGAGTGTGAAATAATTATACTAGGAGACATGAATGCGCCCATAGAAAATATAGATGGGTATACCGCCCCGACAGGCAAAGTCATCATGGATATGTGTGAAACGCTTGATTTGATCATTTGCAACAGTACCAAGAAGAGTGAGGGGCAAATAACATGGGAGGTAGGAAGGCTGCAGTCGACGATAAATTACGCACTGATATCACATAGGATGTATGATGAGCTCAGGGGAATGCAAATAGATGAAGGTGGATCCAGAAGTCTGGGTAGTGATCACAAACGTATCAAGCTAAGTTTTGGAAGAGCATTGAAAGTAGGAAGGAGACAAGATGAGCGACTACAGGAAAACTTTTATTCAGAAAGGCAAAGTGAAATAGCCACTGAACAAATTGAGAAAGTAATCAATGAGGATAATAAAACACTGTGGACATACACTAATCTAATTAGACTGAGCGAGAGCTTGCAAAGTCACGTGACAAGTCACCCCGAAAAAGAAGACACAAACCCAAAGTTGGTGGGATGAGGAAGTTAAGAGGGCCATAGCAAAACGTCAGGAAGCCTCTAGGGAACACAGACATGCTAATTAGTGGAGTGAACCGACAGATGATGTTGAAAGAAAATGGGAAATTTTTTTAAGCTGTAGAAGGGACGCATTCCTTCTGATCAATGAAAAGATTAGAAGAAAGGGAGCTCAGTGGCTGGCAGAAGTACATAAAAGATAGATAGGCAGCAGCGAAATTTCGGAACCATCTATATAAACTCCCTAAGAAATGAGACGAGCCTAGAGCAGAGGTTTATAACTACAGCCCATCGTGCTAGGCTAGAAGGGGACGAAGCTATTGAATATATAAGAGCAAGGGTGACAGAAAAAGTTCAACAAAGAAATGTTTTATGCACCACAATAGACAAGGATGAATCAAGTGGTGCAATGGATCCATTTTCACAACGAGAGTGGGAAAGGACTGACAAAAGGGTTCCTAGTATTACATCAACAGGCCCAGATGGCATTCCAATTATGCTGATAAAGACATTAAGTCCGAAGTCTAATCAGGCTTTAGAGAGGCGATGAGCAAATTAATAATCGATGGTGAAGTTCCCGATGGATGGAAACTTAGCAGGATGAGCATGATCTATAAAGGAAAGGGGGACAAAGCTGACATAAACAACTACCATTCTATAACAGTTACGTCAGTTGTCTACAGGCTGGCGATGCAGATTATAAAGGAAAGACTGCAGGCATGGATAGAAGATGAGGGGCTGCTGGTGGAACTGCAGAACGGGTTTCGGAAACACGGGAGGTTGGAAGACAATCTGTTCTCATTGACGCAGTGCATCAAAATATCAGAAAAGGAACACAGGCCTTTGTGGCTAGCATTTTTGGATATCAAGGGAGCGTACGATAGCGTAGTTCAAGAGAAATTGTGAGGAATACTGTACACACTAGGCGTGGAATATGTAGTCACTAATCTTTTAAAGTATATCTATAAAGGTAACATCATCATCATCATCATCATCATCATCATCAGCCTGTGTACGTCCACTGCAGGACAAAGGCCTCTCCTAGGTTCCGCCAGTTAACCCGGTCCTGTGCTTGCTGTTGCCAATTTATACCCGCAAACTTCTTAATCTCATCTGCCCACCTAACCTTCTGTCTCCCCCTACCCCGCTTCCCTTCTCTGGGAATCCAGTTGGTGACCCTTAATGACCAGCGGTTATCCTGTCTACGTGCTACATGCCCGGCCCATGTCCATTTCCTCTTCTTTATTGCAGCTATGATATCCTTAACTCCCGTTTGTCCCCTAATCGACTCTGCTCTCTTCTTGTCTCTTAAGGTTACACCTACCATTTTTCTTTCCATTGCTCGCTGCGTCGTCCTCATTTTAAGTTGAACCCTCTTTGTGAGTCTCCAGGTTTCTGCTCCGTAGCTAAGTACCGGATAGATAAAGCTGTTATATACCTTCCTCTTGAGGGACAGTGGCAATCTACTTGTCATAATTTGAGAGTGCCTGCCGAATGTGCTCCACCCCATTCTTATTCTTCTAGTTACTTTCAATCTCGTGGTTAGGCTCTGCGGTTGTTACCTGCCCTAAGTAGACATAGTCTTTTACAACATTAAGTGCACTATTACCTATCTCGAAGCGCTGCTCCTTTCCGAGGTTGTTGTACATTACTTTCGTTTTCTGCAGATTATTTTAAGACCCACCTTTCTGCTCTCCTTGTCTAACTCCGTAATCATAAGTTGCAATTCGTCCCCTGAGTTACTCAGCAATGCAATGTCATCGGCGAAGCGCAGGTTACTGAGGTACTCTCCATTAACTCTTATCCCTAACTGTTCCCATTCTAGGCTTCTGAAAACGTCCTGTAAGCACGCAGTGAATAGCATTGGGGAGATTGTGTCCCCCTGCCTTACACCCTTCTTTATTGGTATTCTGTTGCTTTTTATGAAGCACTATGGTAGCAGTTGATCCCCTGTAGATTTCTTCCAGAATGTTTATATATATTTCATCTACGCCCTGATTCCGCAGTGTCTGCATGACGGCTGATATTTCTACTGAATCAAACGCCTTCTTGTAATCTATGAAGGCTATGTATAGTGGTTGGTTATACTCTGAGCATTTCTCTATTACCTGATTGATAGTATGAATGTGGTCAATTGTTGAGTAGCCTGTTCTAAATCCTGCTTGTTCCTTTGGTTGATTGAATTCTAATGTTTTCTTTACTCTGCTAGCAATTACCTTTGTAAATAGCTTGTATACTACAGAGAGCAAGCTGATCGGCCTGTAATTCTTCAAGTCCTTGTCATCTCCTTTCTTATGTATTAAGATGATGTTAGCGTTCTTCCAAGACTCTGGTACTTTTCCCGTCAGGAGACACCTCGTAATAGAGTGGCTAGTTTTTCTAACACAATCTGTCCTCCATCTTTCAGCAGATCTGATGTTACTTGATCCTCACCAGCAGCTTTGCCTCTGTGCATGCTCTCCAAAGCTTTTCTGACTTCTTCTATCATTACCGGTGGGGTGTCGTCTGGGTTACTGCTAGTTCTTCTAGTATTAAGGTCGTGGTTGTCTCGGCTACTGTACAGATCTCTGTAAAACTCCTCCGCTATTTTAACTATCCTATCCATATTGGTGGTTAATTTGCCTTCTTTGTCCCTTAGTGCATACATCCGCCTTTTGCCTATCCCAAGTTTCCTCTTCACTGCTTTTACGCTTCCTCCGTTTTTCAGAGTGTGCTCAATTCTCTCCATGTTATACCTTCTTACATCGCATACTTTACGTCTATTAATGAGCTTCGAAAGCTCTGCCAGTTCTATTTTGTCTGTTGTACTTGACACTTTCATGATTTGACGCTTCTTAATTAAATTCTTCGTTTCCTGGGAAAGCTTGCCGGTGTCCTGTCTAGCTTACCCTGCCTCCAACTTCCACTGCACACTCCGTGATGATACTCGTCAGATTATCATTCATTGTATCTACGCTAAGGTTGGTTTCCTCGCTAAGAGCAGAATTCCTGTACTTTCCCTCTCAGTGCTAGCTCATTGATTTGCTTCTTGCGTATCAGTTTCTGTCGTTCCTTCTTCAAGTCTAGGCGGATTCGAGCCCGTACCATTCTATGGTCACTGCATCTTACCTTGCCAACCACTTCCACATCCTGCACGACTCCTGGGTGTGCAGTCATTATAAAGTCTATTTCGTTCTTATTTACGCCATTAGGGCTCCTCCATGTCCACTTGCGGTTTTCTCGTTTTCGGTAGATAGAAGGTATTCAAAATACAGC